>JACXGI010011940.1:0-16693 GCA_016801175.1 Esox masquinongy | reverse complement strand
GGTTACTAAAATTTAGGTTATAGGCATGACAATTAATATTAAGAGTTAATATTACAGTACAAGCTCTATAAATTATAAACATTATCTGTAAAATATCCCAAACAGTGTGACATGTAATTTTGCTAATGGGCTATGGTCAGAACTAACTAACTGACTGACTGACTGACTGACCGACTCACTCTTTTTAAATAGCGTAGTGGTTAGAGACGCGGACCTCCAACTAATAGGTCCCGCGTTCAAATCTTGTTACAGTCAAAGCAAATTATGCATTAGGATTTGTTCCGTACAGATAAAACTTTGCTGGCTATAACCTTCAGTATCTACGTTATAGTAAGCCTAAAATAAAACTGTTTGCGGTTATGTTGCTACTATTTCTGGAGGATTTTCGAAGTACACACCCATGCATGCTTTTTGGGTCAAGATAGACAAATACTTTGCTGGCTACAACCTTCAGTAGCTATGTTATAGTAAGCCTAAAATAAAACAGTTTATATTGCGACTATTTCCAGTGGATTTTCAAATTACACATCCGTGCATGATTTTTGCGGTAATATAGGCTAGATCAAAACCCCTTGGGCAGTAAAATAGTAGGGGTTTCCATGATAGTCTCGTCTTTTCACTTGACGAAAAAGTAAGTTATTGTCACCTATAGTGATGGTTATTGTATCAGTGTCATTCACGAATGAAAGAAAAACGAACGCGTTTGCGCCATGAAATAGCTGTTCAGTTCAAGTAGTAAGTTTGATACTAGTAACCCTATTACTGGCTAATAAGCTTTTAAAATGGCCAGTGGCAAAAGCCATACATTACGTAGATGCTTTTTGCAGTGGACGTAAACTTAATAAGAAACGAAATATTCAAACTTGGCATGATGTCAACGCGTGACAAAATGATCTAATGTCGAGATGCTATATCAACACTGTACAAACGTATAGCACCGTGGTGTAGCGGTTAATTAAAGACACAGCCACTCAAATGGGAGACCCGTGTTCAAATCTAGAGAGGATGGTAACCACTTTTATCACATTTAATTGCGGGCTGGCTGAACTAGGCTTGCCTGGTTCCTTTTCTGGTTTTTAAGTATCCGCTTCTTGGATAAATGTGTAGAATTTCCAGAAATGGTAAAGATAGGGAGGGGCCTCTAAAATTCATAAATGATGTTGGGCGAGGGGCCGACGTCACCTATAGCAACTCCCTTGGCCAAACGTACTGGGTTAGGGACTAACTTAATGACATCATTGACAAACCCACAAAAGGCTAAACTGGTTCAATTAAGAATGTGAACCAGTTTAGAATTTGACCAATTATCCTTGGTTGTGCATTCCAAAATGGCTGTAAAATGGGCAGCTTACTGGAAAAATGTGCTGTTGTTCAATCTTCCCTATATACCAGTTGGAATTATCTGACAAATCGGTGTACAACAGCATGTTTTATCTCTGAGTGAGGTACATTTTCCAGCTATACACATTTAAGCATTGTGCAGTTATGACACAAAATTCAATTTATTTATAGCTACTAGCACATACAGCTGTGCTCAAAAGTTTGCATATCCTTCGAGAATTGGTAATATACAGTTGTGCTCAAAAGTTTGCATACCCTTGGAGAATTGGTAATATACAGTTGTGCTCAAAAGTTTGTATACCCTTGGAGAATTGGTAATAAATGTACCATTTGTAAAAACATGAGTGAGCAGGCAAAACATGTCTTTTATGTCTTATGGAATTCACATTCAACTGTAGGTCATAACAGAATGGCACAATCATAAAACAAAACATGGCAACAAAGAAAAAAAATGAACTGACCCCTGTTCAAAAGTCTGCATACCCTTAGTTCTTATTACTGTGTATTGCCCCCTTTGCCCCATTGGATATCTTTTTATATCCTTTTCCATCTTTCTAAAGTTCCATTACCTTGTTACGCAGGTCTTTTGACAGTTCTTTTCTGCTCCCCATGGCTCAGTATTTAGCCTGCTCAGTGCATCCACGTGTGAGCTAAAAAACTCACTGACTATTTATACTCAGACACTAATTGAAATTTTAAAAGCCACAGGTGTGGGAAATTAACCTTTAATTGCCATTTTCACCAGTGTGTGTCACCTTGTGTGTCTGCAACAAGGCCAAACATTCAAGGGTATGTAAACTTTTGCTCAAGAACATTTAGGTGATTTCTGTTATCATTATGATTTAAAAAGGAGCCACACAACTATGTGATAATAAATGGCTTCATATGAGCACTATCCTTAAATAAAGGACAGTTTTTTTTGCATGATCAGTCATATTTTCAAAATCAATGCCACAATTTCTGCCAGGGTATATATCACAATTTCTGCCAGGGTATGCAAACTTATGAGCACAACTGTATGCATTTCCCTGTACTTTTCATAGGTTTACTTGGAGTAAACTGTGTATAAGTGATGTATAGTACTTACAGTCTCTCAGTAATGCTGAACTCTTCTTAGGATACATCACATGAACAAACTTTTTACCCACTGCCGTCAGATCTCGCAACTGTAAATGAAAAGAGAAAAGAGGTTTAAAATACCATGTACTACAAAGACTTATTTAAAGAAAAAAAAGCTAAACAATCCTATTATTTCTTTACATGCGACATATACTATATTCTTGCTACATTAATAGTTGATCAGACTTTGCTTGGAAGGAAACTTTCCCGCTAACTTTCCTGCTCTGAGAATTTTCCTGCTATCACGCCCTGCACTTGGTGATGACGTCAAACGGAAACAGTAGTTCTGTAAGAGAGCCAGATTAGCAGCTAGTTGGCATTCCACCATTTTTTGTCTAAATCTAGGCGAAGTTATTGATAAAAGCCACCTTGTCCTATAAATATTTACACAAGCATCAAAAAGGCAAGGTGGTGTAAGCCTACACAAAACACGGATCATATTTGAAGTGGACCTATGGAAGAAATGAAGAGACACTTTTGCAGTTGTGCCGCAAGGTGTTATGGGTATTTCGACTCATAATACATCAGTCTGTAAAAAGTTATCAACTATAATAACCAGTATCCATTGCACACCAGGACAAAGAGCAATATTTCCATTGCACAATCACAGTAGCATAGACTATACATAATATAAGAGAAAGGCAGGATTTATAGTTCCACTTAAAGTTAGCCTTATCTACATTGCATAACCAAATAACTAAAGAGTGTCAGACTGTTTGGCCACAAATGTACTAAACAAGTGTACTAAACACTGCTGTTGGATTAGTTAGTAACTAACCAGCCTATCGCTACTAGCTATCCATCTTCTATAGCTAGGCTGCATAGATAATGGGAGCACAAACATAATATTATGTGGTTGATTAACTGTTAATGATGAAGTAATGTGAAAAAAAATGTTTGATGAACACTGGAGTAATGGGCACAAACAATGGCACAAATGTTAATGTCACTATTTTATATTGAATTGAATGTGTGTATTTTTTTATTATTGTCAAACAGAATCAAACCACACCTAAAAAACACTAAACACTTAACATTTGTAACAGAGAAAAGGTACATTTAAAAGCTAAGATTCAATTGTGTAGAATGAGAAGTCTTACTATGGTGTCTTTGACAGGTTCATCCAGTGTGGAGTATTCATCATCCTGACTGGAGGTCCCAACAGGGACATTGATCTCTCCCTCAACAGGGATGTCTGTTGAAATTGACACATCTGACAGGCCTGCAAACTGGATATAAGAAACACAGGCAGACATGAATGTGATCATTATATTACAACCGATTCTTAGCATACTACATTTGGTCAGGGTGCTGTTGTCATTGCATGATGGAGACTAGCCAGCTACTGTAGCTGTGTAACGCTCTCTTTTTCTAATTTTAGCTATCTACAGTAGATTAGACAGAGAATTACAGACACTAGCCAACTAACCGTTCTCTCTCAACGGATCTTCCGAACACAATAGCGTTAATGCAATCGTTTCAATTTACGTTAAGTGCTAGCTAGTTGTGCTAGCACTACAGTAACAATCAATGAGTCCCCAAAGACATGGTCTACACCTACCCAGAGCGCTAACGTTAGCTTGCTAGTTATAACTTTATACCGGTAGCTTACTGCAACATTGCCTTGCTCCCTCAACTGAATAACATATCAACAGCAGAAACACTGACTAGAACATTCACGTATGGTATGCAATATAATAAAGAATATATACAATGTTGAACAAGAACAGTTAAATGATGTACTTAATTTCTTACCATAGGTTTACTTGACTCGTCAACTTCCGCCATCTTCTCTGACTATACGGATATGAAACGTGTAACCAATGTTTTGACCAGAAAGTCACGTGGCTTGCGCAGCGTTCATGAAAAGTGTAGGACCCTTGCTGGGAATAAACGAACAAACCGAATCCGGGAGAATGGTTGAGGCTGGAACGACCTGCTAGTAAGACTGCGACATTGCAAGCAGCTCTTGAGGCTGCATTGACGTGCCTTTTAACTCCTTCAGCTTGACCAACATTACGCCAGTCCCTCGTGATAAACGCTGGTCGCTGGCTAGTAATGAGGGTTTGTGTAAAGAGGGTCCTGCTATGCCTTTCTTTTTGTTATTATAAACCAGAAGGATCGGATCCGGAATGCTGATTTTCTAATAGCCGTGTAGTATTTATGTGTAGTAAATAATGCAGAAGGGGTGTGGTACAGTATATGGCCAATATATCACGGCTAAGAGCAATTGCACCCGAAAAAGGTGATGTGATGTCATACCCATGGTCTCGTGTACCACGGCAATCAGACAATCAGCATTCAGGATTCAAACAACCTGGTCAATAGGTAGCCTAAACCATAAGGCACGAAGTAGTGTGGTACATGGTTAATATAGCACTGCTAAGACCTGTTCTTAGGTAGGCTACGCATCGCGTTCTGAGTTACAGGTCATATAAGAAAATCAGACAGTTGAAGTACATTATATTAGGCCCTGTGGAGTTCACATGACAGGGGATATGCATCTGTTGGTCTGTATGTGAGGTCCTGGGCTGGCGTGGTTACAACTGACGGCAGTTGTGAGGCTGGATGGACGTACTACCAAATGCTCTAAATCGGTGTTGGAGACAGCTTAGGGTAGAAAAAATAACATTAAATTTTCTGGCAGCAGCTCTAATGGATATTACTACTGTCAGCAAGCAATTCGCATTCTACTTTAAAACTCGAGACAAAACTTGTATGACAAGACTTTGTGTCCTTTTTTGTACCCAGTGAAATTACCATGCTGTTCAATCAGCTTCTTGATACCCGCCAAGTGGATGGATTAACTTGCCAAAGGGTAAATGCTACCTAGAAGGGATGTAAACAAATTTATGAGCAGTATTTTTGATAAAAACATTTTCTCTGCGTATGGAAGATCTCTGGGTCTTTTTCAGCTAATGAAACATGACCAACACTTTACTTTCCATTTTTATTCATTGCAATTTGGAGATATGCTTAATTTGGTCCCACTACCTAGAATTTTAGCAATAAGGCATCTCTAGTTTCGTAATATATTAGTCATGTGGATGTTCTTTTTTAATAGCTCTATTTTTAAATGACTAGAGAATCACAAAAAATATTACTTTTTAGTGACTGATTCAACTAAAACCATTGGTCGCAACCTTGGATTATGTCTATTGGGTCCCACAATGCACACAATTATATCCGTGAATACAAATACAGTCATGCCTGAAAAGGCCCAACAGATGAGTAGCAACTGGGAGTCCCACATCCCATGCTATAAAATACCTAGCTATACCTGTATTCACTGATTTCAGAACCACTCTTCAAAGCGGCTTGAACAGTGTGGTTCCCAAAAGGTGTGACACCTCACCCCCCCACCGGGGACCAAGGTTATGGGCATAATCCAAGGTTCCCTTTCGGTTGCTCACTTCGGTGTCACTACGGGGACAATACACAGCCATAGGAAAACAGGCCATTCGTCCCCTAATCTAAAAGCACCAAAGACACCATGCCAAGGGTGGTGACATAAAAGGTGCACAAATCAGAAACATAGAAAAAAACACAAGCACCATGCAACTCTCAGCCATATACAAATCTTCCAAGAATACCCTGGTACCGCTTCCCCCTGGTGGAGTTCACACACACAGCCAAGAAAACGGCACCTGGCCACCACCATAGACATGCCCACCAAGAACCAGGGGAAGAGGTATTTACCAGAGAGCACACCGCACACCAGTGTGGTTCAGACAATGCGGAGGCACAACCATGCAGATGCTGCTGGACAGCAGATGCAAAGTGAGGGGTGGAAGGTGAGGAGGACAAACTCTACACCCATTCTACATGGCACTATATGCACAAAAACACAGAAATGCAGCACAACCACAGCGTCAGCTACTGCAACAGAGTGCAGGATGGATGGTCCAAAATCACAAGGCAGAAGCAAGGGCCACAAAACAACACTGTCCACAACCAACGGTACCCGACAGCGAAAGGCTTGATGGTTGCGTTTTGGTGGCTTGTTTTTTGCCCCAGTCCAATTTCAGCTGGGTAGGTTCTCCTTGTTGACTCTTTGGTTGTGCAGCATTTCTGTGTTTTTGTGCATACAGTGTCATGTTCTTATTGGGTCTAGAGTTTGAGGATGCCACATGAACCAGCCACAGAAACAGCACAGGGCTCATAGGCAGCCACCGAATCCCCCCGCCCCACCGGGGAAGCCTACACGGGTGCACAAGCCCAGCCAACCCACCATCCCCTTGCGCAAGCCACAAAAACGGAGGGAGCAGATAAACCGAGTCCAGCAGAGGAGCCCGTGACATAATACAAACACAGCAGGAGAAAAATCCATCAACAAGAGAGACCGGGCACTGACGGTGATCGGAATCACATAGACTTAGACAGCCCAGAATGGAAAACAGACCACAACCCCACAGTGACAAACAATGCATGGGGCAGTGGCGGAGCTTAGCGTTCTCTCCCATGGGTGTGAACCTTAGCCGCGGAGGCCCCCCCACCACCACCACCCCCCCATGGCAAAAATCTTGCTACCTGTTTCCCAACTAAAATATAGGCAAATAATATAAATATTTAATACTGCTCCCAAAAATGAACGTACGTTTCACGTACCATGATGAACAGAAGCTTGTTATTAGGTTACAACAAAACGTACCTGCAGTTACAAAACTTCGCTGCTAGCTGCTTTTGGACCTGGATCATAACTGTAATCCCCTTTCGCTATAAACCGCGATGCTGCTCCTGCCAGTGTAACGTCAGATCTATCCATTTTCTCTTGCTTCTGCTGCTCAATGTCACCTAAATTGTATGTAGCAAATTAATCATAATATTAATTTATTCTGCTTACTATACTTTTTTCAACCATAAGATAAACTTATTGGGGGCCTCTGTGATTGGCTGCCATGGGTGCCACGCACCCATCGCACCCATTAAAGCACCGCCACTGGCCTGGTGGAAATGTCCCAAGATGGACAATTAAATTGTACAGTAACGGATTGCAAAGTGTACCAAGAAAGGTATGAAAATATGTGCTACACTAGAAAAAAGCAAGTAAAACAGACACGAGAATTGCCAGACACGGAAATATGTGAAGAGCAGAAAATCAGTGAATATAGGTGTAGCTGTTGCTTCACAGCTGTAGGGCCTTACCAAGTGTGACTGCATTTGTATTCAAGGATATGCTTGACGCATGCGCGTACCCATTGTGGCACCGAATGAACCTACAGAAATGCAACGCGCTAGTACCTTCCCGCGGCTATGCGTGAACGATATTAAATTTAATTAAAAAATAACGCATTGAATCAAAAAAGTAGTTTTTTTACGGAACAACTCGAAAAGATTCGGGTCAGTAAAAACAGACAAAAATATATTAGCGTTATGCAGGCAACATTAGCGATTCGGCAGCAACAATAAGACTTTTGGTTTTCGTATGTTGCCTTCAAAATAAAGGTCCGCGGGAAAACGCAATATGAATGAATTTAAATCAGTCATATTTTGCAGATTAGCATACTGTATCTTGTTGAAAATGTATTTTAAAAATAATTACTACGTGGGAAAAAAACTAAAAACAATTGCTATTTAAATAATGCTTTGCATAAGGTAAATAACATTATATAATAATATATGAAAAACATAATTCTTGTTAATTTGCTGATGCTCATCAGTTTTGCACAGGAATTGTGTTATAAATCCAACAACACAATATTCTCCACCCCACCCCAAACTAAAATATAGACAAGGGATACTTTTTGCCTTATAGCGCAAAAACTATTCTACATGTCTCAGTAACTGTGTTGTAGGAAATACTCAGGAAAGTCAGAATATGGTGTCAGAATATGGTGTCAAAGTGTAACTTGCCTTTTACTCCACCCCACAATTGCCCACAATGCAAATGATGGAATATGGAATACATATTGCATAATAATGAAAAAACGATTTACCACAGTCAATGTCCTGTAGGAAATAGTATTCTCTGTGCTGAGATTCTATAAAAGACTGCAAGTTTGAGTTGATTTCTACATATCGTGTTCCATGATTAGACACCATATTCTGAGTCTACACACTCTCCTGAGTATTTCCTAGAGTACATTTACTGTGGCACGCAGTTTTTGCACTATGAGGCATTATGTATTTCATATTCAGTGTTGCAGCATTGGCTGTATTTCTGCCCTTGGAACAGGTTTTACAACCATTTGTTTTTAAATATCTCTTAAATATGAACAACTATAATTTTTTGTTAATGTTTACAGAACAGAGGTACATTTTCCTAAAAAAAAAACACTTTGTGACACTTTTTGCTACTATGCTGGACACTTTTATTTTCAAATATTTCATATTTCATGACTCGGAAGAGATTTTTAAATGTTGCTCACAAGACTCTCAGTAATATAAGGTTGTTGTTGTCCCTTTAAGAAGTAGAATATGCTTATGAAAGAGGAGTGCCTTCAAGGCCGTGGCTGCTTTTCTCAGTTACTCTTTTAGCCCACGCAACTATAAAAAAATACCGTAAGGAAAATATGGAAATATCGACAACAAAAAACGATATGCACCAAGAAACATAAGAACAAGAATAATCGCGTATTATTGATCTAATGAATGAATGCCACACGAAACTTTACAATTACTGCGTTACACGGGTCCAACGGATCGAGGGTTATTCATTTCTGGAGGCTTCCCAATTGTTAATTTGGAAAAGCATTTTATTCTTCTGCAATTATACGATGCTTTTATTTAAAGGATTGTAATTCCATCATTTAGGATATTGTACAGAATTCCAAAAATAAGCAATGGGGCATCCTCCTCTTGAGTTCAGCGACTGCTATGGGGATAGTCCGGATTTTAGAGAAAGACTAAAATGCTATGAATTAGAATTGGAAAGAACAAGCAAATTTCTCAAGGATGTAATCAAAGATGGCAACAGTGTAATCAGTGCAATCAAAGGTAAGCGTATGTGTTTCTTCCGTTATTCACTATATATTCTGGGACTATTTTCTGTTGTGGTGCACACAATATATAGCACTCTATGTAGGAGAGGAGGCTTGATGTTTTTACACAATTGACATTAAACTTTATGAACTCCAGAAACAAGGCTTGATGCTTTCACTTGAGCACTAGATAATCTGATTAGATATGCTGATGCAGGGCCCAGATGAGAGCTTGACCGGTGGAAAGAATAGTTTTCTGTCATTTAAAAGATTTATACTCAATAGTGTTGTAAAATAGGGAGAGGATGACCCTCCCCAAATTTAACTCTGCATGTCTGAAAGTTAAAACAGATACACATGTATTTAGTTATAATTGCTAATGCATGTGCCAAATAGTGACATCATGTGACTACTAGTGTTGGTTATTGTTACATTTCCACACTATGAACCAATAGATTTAAATCCAGGTAGCACTCTACTCATCATAATATTCGCAAACTGACTATGAACTGAACAACTGTAAGCTACTTAAGAACTGATATAAAAATAATTGTTGGTACAGGCACACAGTAATCAAACAATGCACTCTAAGACTTAACTTTTTAACTTCAGGTATACAAAACAAAACCATTGTTTGCAAAGTTATTCCTCTATGCATTAAGACATTTATCAATTTCCACTGAACATTTTACTAAATACTAGTACTTGAACAACAGTGCCAACTGAGTTTTTATACCTAGAGGCCCAAAATTGTGACATCTTAATACTTTAATATATTTGGTGTAGATATAAGGTTTGGTAAAATAGTTTAATAGAAGTATTTTGTGTCTATGTTGTCCCAAATTGTTTATTCTGCCCAGTTGTTTTCTGCAAGCCCTTTTCAGTATTGACTTCCGTCATGCCCTTCTATTGTAAAGGGCTGATTGATTGAGTTCTGCAGAGATAGTTGTCTTTCTGGCAGGTTGTCCCACCTGCAGATAAACTCTAAAGTCTTGGTAGAGTGGGGTCCTTGGTCACCTCCCTGAACTGGGCCCTTCTTGTTGGTTACCTACTTTGGCCAGATGGCCAGATAGCCACTGTGCTCTCGGGAACCGCAAATGCTATAGCACCTATTTTTATAACCGTCCCCAGAGCTCTGATGTGTACAGAGATTACCTTGGACTTCAAGGCTGAGTTTTTGCTCTGACATGCACTTCAAAGTGTAGGACCTTTGTATGCACAGGTCTGAGACTTTCTAAGTCATGACCAATCAATTGAATTTGCCACAGGTGGACTCACATCAAGTTCTAGATACATCTCAAGGATTGTCAAAGGACACAGGATGCATCTTAGGTCAATTTGCAGTGTCATGGCAAATGGTCTGAATACTTATGTAAATGAGATATCAGTGGTCACATTTCTAAACATGTATTTTCCCTTTGTTATTAAGGTGTATTGTGTCTAGGTTGGCACACACATTTTTTGGAGAAAGTGAAGCTGTCTGACTATTTTCCGAAGCCACTGTACATTCAAGTGTTATTTCACCTTAATGAGAATGGAACATCATACGATTGGTTAAACATTTGTGGATGACAGTGTTATAGATTGACAGTGTTACCGATTTAATGTCAAAACATATGATAGACATTTTACTGTAGCTACAGTGTAAATGAACTTGTGTAAACTCTGTCATATGACACCTGGACTCATACAATGCTTCATCAATTCAGTCCAAGTTCACAGAGCAGTGAATGTGAATGGATTGCTTCATTGCAATCATGCAGACTAGGCAGCAATAAGCAATTGAGATGCCTACCTATTTAGGTAGGTAAACATTCATAACAGTTTCACAATCAATACACATGCCCAGACCATATTCTAAACAAGGCTGTAATGATACCGCCACGCTGCGCATTTTACCATCAATTGACATGGTAGTGCTAGGGGAGTTGGGTTGTGTCTTTACCTTTGTTTAATTTCTTTGTAAATGTGCTTGGGTCTAATAGTAAAAATGTGTTTCAATAGTTAAAATGAATAACATCTAAATTTGGCATGAACCCAACCTGTCCAGGATTTTATTTTGCCTGTCAAACAAATGACTCAAAGATCTGGGCTACCTGTGCACGTCTACTCTGCGTAGAAAGAGAACAGCACATACTTGTTCCCTGTCTGCAAAACAGAACAGAGACTCTTTTCACAAAGGAATTTTTTTTTTACATCTTCTGAGTCCTACTCGTTTTTCCAGATTGACTTGTTCATTTTACATTCCAAACAGCCAACTGTTTGAGTTAGCTTAAGCATACACAATATAAAATGCATCTCTACAACTGATAATTTCTGTGGTGCAAGAATTAATCAAATTGATTACTGAATTTTCTCAGCTGACCGCTTTGTAGAAGCAAAACATAGGCTAAGCAACCAAGCCAGTTTGGGGCTGCCGCTGCTGTTTGAACGAAATTGTGCCAATCACCTTCGCCTCACCTCACTGCTTGCCAGCACTTCACAAGTGCCCCTACATTTTTTTTTTACCGTAGTAGTACAGTGAAAGAAACACCATGGTATTTCTGGCATTTTGGTGACTACAATGGCTGGAAAAGACCAATTGTGGAAATAGGTTACCTCAAATAATGTGACAATACTTTAATAATGTCCCAGGACCAAGTCAGGACCCTGGCTTTCGGGGCTTTAGCCCCTAATGTTTTTTTGGTCAGCCAAAGTGTTTTCTGGGCTGTCATTAACGCAGCTGGGATAGTATTAATGAGACGTGCTCAACGAGAGCCGATTAGCGCTTACCATGTGTACATTGATCACATTGTGGGTGATGGCTCAATTTATTTCAATGAAATTAAGTGTGGCAAGCGAATGGCTTGTTGGGCAATGCATGCAAGGCACGGGAGGCAAAGAATGTATTTCAACTCTTCCCAACTTTATGCAAATCACTCAAGCCAATGGATACTGGCCTATCATGATATTATTTTTAGCTGGCGAGTGGCTATGCTCTAACCTTGATACACAACTAAACGTGTTGTGCTGTTATGAAAAGCTGTTATGATGCAAGCACGCACACAAGAAGTTCATCATGACCAATTAAACTAATTTAAAACCATACTAACTTTAGATTAGCAGAACAGTTATATATTTTTATGTATTACATGAGACAAAGTAGGCAGTGTGTGGTGGTTTGGGTAGGTTTCTGACATCCCGCACATATGAAGAAATGCTTCTATTACACTTCACCAAGCAACCATCCCTGTTCTCCTAACATGCTCACTTCATTATTGTTAGCTCAGCAGCATGATAGTGAGTGTAGGCATCTAGAATGCAACTGTCTGATTGGTAGGACCTGGTGAAAGGCACAGCTGTGTAATCCTGGCAAGCGGTAATTGTGAATTCTGATCAAGTACAGTAAGAAATGGGAGATGCAGTGCCAGGAAGAAACTGTCTGTGGTGGACTCAGTCATGTAGTTCTTGTGGGGTGGTATTGGTTGCCCAAGTGACAAATTATGGCAGACAGGTGTAATCCTGGTATGCCTTGGAAGCTTTGGTGGGCCATGGATAATCAAGTTTGAATTAATTTTCATTACGGAATTATCAGCAAAAATGTAACTTAAATGCACTTGACTGTTCAGGGGAGAGAAAATGTGACGTAGTAGGTGTGTGTGTGTGTGTGAATTTTGCATTTTTAACCACTATTCAAATTTTATTTAATCTTAGCTTTTGCAGTTTATTTATCTTTTCATTAGCTCAATCTTTACATGCATTGTATGTAAATGGGTGGTGCAGTGCCAGGAAGAAAGTGCCAGTGTCAAGTGTGGGCCCAGCCCTGTAGTTCTTCTGGGCTGGTAGTTTGTTCACCAATTGACAAGTTCTCCATGCGTTAATGCTTAGTTGGTGATTTATAATGTAGCGTGAGTCAAGGGGGCAGAAATATCACAAATCTTGTTTGCAGACCACTGTTTGCCTTTGTGTTTACGTAGAGGCTTATGCCTTCGGTATTGTCAGAATATACCTGAAGGCAAGCCTTAGTGTTTCACCAAAGTACCACTCTGCTAATACTGAACCTCAGCTCTTGAATTTTCTGCATGAATATTGTCGACTTTTGTTGTAGACCCCAATAAATGGAACAGTATTTGCATTGTTTGACCCACCAAGATTTAATTCTGTAGCTCAATTCCCCAATGTCTTTTTAGCTCAAACAGAAACTGGCATTGTACAGAGGGATGCAGTGCTGAGTAGAGGCTATGTCACTTATTCTGTCTTGGTGATAATTGAGGGTCACTTGAATAAAGTGTTTGTTGTTGAGGTACAATCTCCAAAATGATTGGCACCCTTGAAAATGATGAGCCAGTAAGACTAAAATATAGCTAATTTTCCAACATGTGGAACATATTGAACATCATTAATGATTCAAGGGAAGGGAATTAACAAATTACACTTTCATATTTTACATAAATACATAAATTACACTTTTAAATGACACACATATTTCCTCAAATTATTTGCACCGTCTTTTCTGGACTTGGTGCACCATCGCCTAGCAAGGAAAAATGTTTTGATCATTGGGAGACGACTTCAATCCTGCTCTCAGATTAGCCCAGGGTCCTACGTAGGGTGTTCTACGTAGGGGGATCATTTTTTTTTTTTTTACAAAACAACATAAGCTACTAATGCAGTGTTTAACAAGACCTGCTCTCATCCATGTTCTTGAAATTGACACTTGCAAGTGCACACCAAAGCGTCAGGCAATCGAAAGAAGTGACTTTGCAATTTCTGATTGAAGGGTTGTTTGGAGAAATGAAATGGAACAGAACAATGCTCATTATTTATTTATAAGAGTATATTATCTTGAACACACTGAACTCCCCTATGTAAACCAGGTTAAAACTATCACAGAAAATTCAGTGCTTATTTTCTGTCTAATAAGGAGGTTCCTTATCATGGAACAGAACAATGGAAATGCCATAGAAACATGTGGGTGAAAGGTGCCTTATGGGAAAGATGCTTCCTGGCCAAATTATATTTTCCATGTGTATTGTACACTATGTTGACTTAAAAAATTCTGAATAAGGCTTGTATGGATGTCAACGCCATTTATGTTTAACCTTAAAAGCAGTGTCTTTTGAAATGATTGTCACAGTAAGCATTTTTGGTTTTTCTTTTGGCTGCATACTCAAAATATAACAATTGCTGTGAGGTTAATGTATAGACTCTTAGCTCTTATTCAAAAGTAGTAAATGTAGGGTATATTGTGTCAGAATGGTGATTTATGACCCTAGTGGGCGGGGCTTCCAGATTGATGTGACAGGTGGGCGGGACATCCAGTTTGCTGGGTGGGACTTCCTGTGTGACGTATGGACTTCCTGTATGACGTGTGTTAGGGCGGGACTTCCGGAATGACGTATGCATGTCCAGTGACTTTGTGATTTATGATTGCATTAATGTGTCCATGTTTGATGTTTTACAATGACTGATAAGCACCCCGGACGAGTGTTATAACAGGTGTGATATGTTTGATGTTTAACAATGGAGGTCTTAGGGTTCCCGGGCAATAAATAAGTGGCAAGATCACCCGTGGTGATCATGGCTGTAAACAAGCTTGAAGCAACACAAAAGTATGGGTCGTTGGGTTAGCAGGTGTGACCAGAAGAAATACTGTGTTGATTGTGGCCGTCACTGCAACGTTAGTATTACCAACTACAAAGCACACAAGTGCACGGCTAACATGTGTCCTAGTTGTAACGTGGATCTGGCAGTTGAAACGAACCACCAGTGTTCCATAAAACCATCTAAGCCTGAGAACCCCAGTGTGCGTTACATATTTTATGATTTTGAGACAATTGCCAATCCGTTGAACGGTGTACACACTGCAAATTTTGTGTGCGCAATAAGCTTTGATAACGAGACGTGGTGTTCAGCCGGAGATGGTTGTGTCGCTGCTTTTTTCCAAAAGTTTAGGCAACCGAAATATAATGACTACACATTTATAGCACACAACTCTAAAGGTTTCGATGGTCACATCTTGATGCAGTACCTTGCTAACAATGGTATTGGCACGACACTTATTGCTAATGGTAGCAAGCTCATGATTTTTACAGATAGCACATTCAACCAGAGATACATTGATAGTCATTGCTTCCTACCGATGAAGCTGGCGGCCTTGCCACGTGCTATGGGTTTTAAGGATTCGAAGAAAGGCTACTTTCTTTACAAGTTTAACATCAAGGAGAATGAGAACTATGTTGGCCCCCATCCGGAACCGCATTACTACGGTGTGAATACCATGATGGCTAAAGAAAAAGAAGAGTTTTTGCAATGGTACGCAACTGTTTCCGCAGACCCATTTGTCATGCAGGATGAAATAAAGGCTTGCTTAATGATGTGGTCATCTTGAGAGAGGGTTGTATGCGCTACAGACTCGAGTTCTTGGAGTGTGGTGGTGTTGACCCATTCCGGTCAATTACGATTGTTTTGGCTTGCATGAAAGTCTTTTGCCACAGATTCCTCACCAAGGACACCATTGCCTTGGTTCCCTCAGACAACTACAATCGTTGTCAGAAGACATTCTCAAACAGCTCAATCCAGTGGCTTGAATATGTGGCCTCTGATGAGAACATATCAATACAGCATGCCCTGAACAGGGGTGAAGTGAAAATCGGTGCCTACTATGTTAGATATGATGAACGCGATGGGGTGTGCACAGTCTATGAATTTCTAGGCTGTTTCTGGCACGGTCACCCAAAGTGTCATTGTTCAGCAAGCATCAATCTGGTGACAAAGATTCAGTACGGGTTGATGCACCAACAATGGCTGACAAAGCTTGAGGCTTTAAAAGAACAACACAACGTACATGTTCAATACATATGGGAGTGTGAGGGGAATCAGCTTAAAAACACATCCGCAGATGTCAAAGCTTTCTTAAAGACCTTTGATGCTCCAGAGCGCCTTGACCCTCGGGATGCTCTTTTTGGTGGTCGTACCAACGCAATTCATTTGAAATTTACGGCTCAGGAAGGGGAGACTATTCAGTATAACAATGTCTGTAGTCTTTACCCATTCTGCAACAAGACAAAGACTTATCCGATTGGGCATCCAGACATAATCTTTCGAGATTTCAAACCGCTAGACACCTACTTTTGTATTGTTAAGGCTACGGTGTGTCCACCGAAAGGCCTTTATCACCCCGTTTTACCGCACAGGGTCGGCGGTAAGCTGTTCTTTCCCTTGTGTAGATTATGTGCAGAGTCTGAAAACCAGGTAACTGATTGTTCACATACTGATTCAGAAAGATCTTTAACTGGTACCTGGGTTTCTATTGAGCTGGTTAAGGCTGTTGA
>JACXGI010011939.1:0-23859 GCA_016801175.1 Esox masquinongy | reverse complement strand
ATGCCACACCTGTGAGGTGGATGGATTATCTCGGCAAAGGAGAAGTGCTCACTAACACAGATTTAGACAGATTTGTGAACAATATTTGAGAGAAATAGGCCTTTTGTGTACATAGAGAAAGTCTTAGATCTTTGAGTTCAGCTCATGATAAATGGGGGCAAAAACAAAAGTGTTGCGTTTATAATTTTGTTCAGTGTAGCACTAAAGAAATTGTACTGTGAATACAATTTTCTTATTAGCTCTGCCCATTCAGTTGATCAATAAAATTGTCAATTTCTCTCTGTGGTTTTGAAAGGCCATGATAGCCTATCGAATAGCAAATTATTGTTGCCATCTATGCTGCATTGCCTTACACAATGTGTTAATTTGCTTTTAGAAAAAAATCACAATATACAGCTCCGGAATAAATTAAGAGACCACTGCACCTCTTTCTTTCCTTTCCAAAAAAGTTGAAAAGGAAGGTTTTGAGTGACGAACAGAAGGGTTAAAATTAAGAGACCACTGCAAATTGAACGCTTCTGTTCCTCACTCAAAACTTAATAATGCTATTCATTAACTACTTTTCAAAGGATTTATCAATTGACATAGATCAGTAGCCTACGTTTGCCTACTGGTAGCCTATCATCCAAGCTCACGCAAAATGTGGGGTGTAGATCCAACCCGATTGATAAAACCATTGAAAAATCCAGGCAGCACAGTCTTTCATATTGGAGACATATTGGAGATTTTAGGTTAACAGCGTTACAGTTCCTTTTTTAGTAATAGGCCTAAGCCTTACTGTAAGGCTTAGTCTAATGCTGAATTTAGGCTATACTTTGTTTTCATTTAAATTATTCAGCAGAATGAACTCTTCACAATCTTTGCGTGGTAAGCATAATTGGGTACACCTACACTGTAAAAAATATTTTTTTTACGGTACTTAACAGGAAATTTTACTTTTTTTCTGTATTTATGAATAATGTTAGAATACTATGAAATTACAGGGATAAACTTATTTTTAACATTTGTCATGTCGAATAACAGGAAATGTCAGTAAATTCAAAAACATTAATATTTCTGTTTTTTTACAGACATGCATCCTTTTTTTCCACAACAATAAGCAGTAGAAATACAGTATTTTGCATTCTGAAAACCAATTACATTCACCATTATTTTCTGGATATTTGCATTACTTATATATACAAATTACATTCTAAATACAGATCATTTTAGTTAAAATAAAGTTCAAAAACAGAATTTCAATCTCAATATACAGTCCTGTTATCTTAATTAATTCTATTTTTTTAACTTTTTGGTGTTCTCATGCTATTAGCATTGATGTCATGTGGCTATGTTTCAAGTGTTTTCTAATGCTATGCTAAAAAGTCGGTCCAATTAGTTCCAGTCCTATTACTCAAATTAAAGGTAACAGGACTGAGTAGGACTAACATGAGTGAGAAGTTTGAATGAAATATTAATTTTTAATGTGTATCAGGATATTCTCATGATTATATGTTTTTCAGTTTTAATATGTGTGAACACAGGGAGCTGTTGTCGACTTTCTGTATTATACATTTACTATTTTAATATTATGAGATACTGGATTTTTGATTTCCATGAGGGGTAAGCCGTAATCATCAAGACTGAAACAAAAAAGTCTTTATATGTTTCACTTTATGTGTAATGAATCTAGAATATGTGAAGGTGTCACTTTTTGATTTGAATTACGGAAAAAAATGAACTTTTCCACGATATTCACATTTTTTGAGCTGCAGCTGTACATTAGGACATTAAACTGTATGAAGTTCAACAAAAACTGGAAGAAAGTAAATGATGAACTGATGTAATGCAAACATATGTGTCTGTGTAACGCTTATCAGTTTATGAATCTTATTAATATCCATACCATCAGCTCAGTTACTCATGTCAACAATGTTACCAAACAGTCCATGTAATGCTTATCAGTTTATTAATCTAACTAATATCCGTAAATAAAAAATATGATTTCATAAACCAAATTGAAGTGTTTTGACAGAAAATTATTTCAATATTTGAATTTTCAACCCATTATTAAATTAAATAAATTTTATTTTTACAGGTGTTAGTGAGATTGATAAATTGTTTTCCTCCCAAAAGGGTCCTGAACGTGAATTTTCCTAAAGTACCTGTATGTGCCGAAGTTGGCCACCGCTGAACGTTTAAGTCCCGCCCGCTCATTTCGGAAGACTGATACACAGAAAAGGGCTGCATTTTCGAAACTACACTGTAACGTTACAGTACAGCAACGCTTTGTTTAATGGACTCTTTTAAAAACCCTTTAAAATGGAATCTTTTATAAATCCGACCAAGGTAAGGGTATACTTTACTCTAGATCTGATGACTGAGCATTTCATATTTACTTTTTTTTCCAACTGAAATGGTACGACAACATTACGTTAAGTGCACTAGCAAGCTAACTAACTAGTAGTGTAAGCTTGTAGCGCTAGCTTTGTTAGCTAGCTAAAGGTAGTTAGTTAGTTTGGTAATATGGTTTCCAAATATGCAGATAACGTTTTGTTTGTATTAATGCTGTAAACATGACCAAATGTTTGAATTAACAAATTATTTATTGAAACATAATGTGATTTATGACATTGCTTCACGTTAGCTAACATTACGGTGAAGTGATCAACAAAATCGCTTGTTTAGATTGTAATGTCATCATCAACCGAAAACTGTGACACCGAGGCTTAAAGCCAAAAGTGAATTCATTGATTGCTAAAGATGACATGTAATGAGCATATTGGGATTCACATCTTGTCTGTGCTTTCCTGACAGACATACCTACAGAGGCTACAACACATCTAAGTATGCTCTTATGGGCCCCAGCATCCTCACTGTGAACAATCTTTATTGTTGACAGTGTGTATGCTGCTCTCTGCTGCTTTGGAGGCTTTCTAGAGGATGCTGGTATAACTGCGCTCCCAGGGTTTGATCGACTAAACATTCAGGTAAGTGGACGTTATGGCCAAATTAAAAAAGCTTAATCATATACTTCACATTTTTTTCACATTTAAAATAACCTGATAACCTATTTTTAACAGTTTAGTCACTGAGCAGATATTCTGATCATGACTGATTTACAGTAGTGAGTATATATAAAGGAAAATTGTACTGTTACCCCATGGGAAGGGAACCCTGGGCACAACTCTAGTGTTGCAAGAGTCATGCTCTATTTGTTCAGCTACTGAACACAGGACCACTAGTTTTAAAAAATGTGTACATCAGAGTGGATGTCATCCACTTTTCAGCTAATTATATCTTCAAAAACCTATGTATGTTTACATTTTTACTTGTAATGCATACTTTTAATGCATACTAACAGTGTTATAAATGTGCTTTCTCAGGTTGTCCAGAGATGTTCATCATGATGGGATCTCATTTTGCTTGTGGAGCAAAGATGCATGGTTGAGTTTAGTGAGTTTTTACTCTTCACATCATGCTCATATAAAGTTTTAAGGTCTATCTATGGATTTTCCATATCACTTGTACACTGAAGTACAATTTTGTAAGTTATTGCATACGCCAGTGTTCTCAAACTCTAGTCCTAAAAAGTAACTCTGGAGAATTATGCTCCTGTCCATCAATAACTCACAACCAACAAATCAGAATTCAGGAAAATTATTAGCTGAATGAATTACTGCTAGCAGGAATGAACCTGCATAGTAAGTTGCTCTACCAAGATCAGAGTTGGGGACCCTTGACCTATCATAAACAATGTGGTTTATATCAGACATCCAGATGTAAATGAAGACTTGTTTTTACTTTGTTTAAACTTGTTGACTGAATTTAGAATTTGAATGT
Source organism: Esox masquinongy (assembly GCA_016801175.1). NCBI lineage: Eukaryota > Metazoa > Chordata > Actinopteri > Esociformes > Esocidae > Esox > Esox masquinongy. Next base: position 20,037 of record JACXGI010011939.1, on the reverse strand, counting down.
GTGAGTTGTTGGACTGAGAATTGAGAAAGTGTATTCTAGATGAGCAACCTTGTGATAAATATGTAGTGATGAGATGTCACACCACTGAACTAATACTTGTTCAAAGCACTTGTCAGCCATAGCCACTCCTGGTGTCTTTGCCATAAAAACAAATTGTGTAATTATCCCACTGAAAAACAATCCCTTTTTTTCAAATAAACCTTTAGTAGTATACTAAGGTTTATTCGAATGGGTACACATTTGCAGCTAAAATTTCAATTATAGTATACACTGCTGAGCCAAAACATGACCACCTGCCTAATATGCTGTTGGTAGTTCTGACCCACCAAGGCATGGACTATACAAGACCCCTGAAAGTGTCCTGTGGTATCTGGCACCAATATATTAGAAGCAAATCCTTCCAGTCCTGTAAGTTGCCAGGTGGAGCCACTGTGGATTGGACTTGTTGGTCCAAAACATCCCACAGATGCTCTATCGGATTGAGATTTGGGGAATTTGGAGGCCAGCGCAACACCTTGAACATTTAATCATGTTCCTCAATCCATTCACAAATAATGTGTGCAGTGTAGCATTGGCACATTATCCTGCTGAAAGAGACCACTGCCATCAGGGAATACCATTGCCATGAAGCGGTGTACCTGGTCTAGAATGATGTTTAGGTAAATGGCATGTATCAAATTAAAGTTGACATGAATGCCCGGACCCAGGGTTTCCAAACAGAACGTTGCCCTGAGCATCGCACTCCCTCTACCAGCTTGTCTTCTTCCCACAGTACATCCTGGTGCCATCACTTCCCCGGCGCACACATACACGGCCGTCCAGGTGACATAAAAGAAAACGGGACTCATCGGACCAGACGACCTTCCACTGTTTCAAGGTCCAGCTCTGACGCTTGCATGCCCATTGTAGGTGCTTTCAAAATGGGTCAGCATGGGCACTCCTTCTACGCAGCAGGGTGCGATGCACTGTGTGTTGACACATTCCTCCAATAACAATCATTGCAATTTTCTGTGACTCGTGCCACAGAAGACCTTCTGTTGATTTGGATCTGTTGATTTGGATCAGACGGGATAGCCTTCATTGCCCTCGTGACCAACCCCCTTTCGCTGGTTTGTGGTTTGTCCCTCCTTGGACAACTGTCAGAACTCACCACTGCTGACTGGGAGCACCCCACGAGCCTTGTCGTTTCAGAGATTCTCTGACCCGGTCGTCTAGCCATAACAATTTGCTCAGGTATTTACTCCTGCCCATTTCTCTGCATCCAACACGTTGACTAAGAGAACTGACTGTTTGCTTACCATTTAATCTCCTCAGACCTTGACATGTGCCCTTATTCGTTATTCACTTCACCTCTGAGTGGTCAATATTTTGGCTCATCAGTGTACTGATGAAAATAAATTAGAGGAGAATCTAGGTGAAGGAAGTGGTTGATTGAAGCAGTTTGGATTAAATAAAATGCTGTATTTCATCTGCATCAGAACCATAATGCACAGCTCTTCTGCTTTGTCATCTAACTATTCAAAACAAAAGCAAATGTATTCTTTTTTTACATATGTAATTTGTTCCAGATAGCAGGAGCAATGGTCAAAACCAAATCTTTTGAGACCAGTGTAGCTCTGCAAAAGTGCTCTGTGCTTTCAACAAGGGAATAGATTGCCAACTAGCTACATAGTGCAGCTTTAACATGTCAGTAAGCTAAGTTTCATTATGTGGTAGCAGTTCATACAAACTTTGGATATGATTATAGTAAAATATTGGAAAACAGGATATTTATTCTTATTCTGTTACACTTCATTGGCAGGGGATTGGGAGTATTTTAGGATCAAAAGAAATATGCAGTGAGCAAAGCCCATTTAAAACTCTAGCCCTACAAAGCTTTTTTTATTTCCATTGGACAATTACACACATTAAAAGATTCACCAGAATGACTCAGGCTCAAATAATCTGAGACATTAAATATTGCCGTCCAACAATGATTCCTGACCAAATTTACTAAGCACAAGCAATTATTATAAAAACAATCGATTGATGTTGCCCTAAGAATTTACCAAAGTGCCTCCACTAAGTATTTACATGGGGTGTGAATACATGCTTGTTTATTAATTTGGAGAATGTTCCGTAACTTTCACTGTAGGGGAACATTTAATTGAATGCCTTTTATTTTAAAATTCAAACCTGAATGGCTATGATTGTGAATAATGAGACTGCAACCTGACTTTCTCTGAAGCTGTTATGGCTGTGAGAAATTTGAAGGGAAGCATGGAATATGGGCCTACAGTTGGTGACACTGAGGCTCTTTAATTTGGAAACTTTAAAGTGGATGGAAAGTTTGCTACAGAATGATTCTTGCATGGGTGCAAAGTATTTACATGTGACACATTTTCTGTCAGCTCCTAATTTTGGGCATTGTTGTTGAGAACAATGTTTTAGATCATTAGTGAATAATAATCTGCTTGTGTTTTAATGGTGTCAGAACCATTATTGAAGTTGACATTTGATTTGTTTGTCCTGTACCATGACTTGAATATGGCAAATAAACTTGTAAAAGCAATTTGAAGTCTGTTTGCTCAATATTTCTTTCATTGCATCACAATTCACAACTTTGACATTCACCACCAGAAATTATATTTTTTAGGAGAATGACAATGTGTTTGTTCTTACAATATTTTCCTGTACTTTTACAGCTTTGAACTGGCGACTGTGCTACCAGACTTTTTACCATATTTTTACCGGATTTTAAGTACATAATTCTACAGTAAATAAACATGAATTAATCTTTATCCTTTGTAAATCAATGGCTAACATCCACATTTTAGCGGTGATTTGCCATCTACTAAGGTGTTTCAGCCATGTTTTAATAGGACAATTCACTGTTTTTGCTGTTCAATACCACTTAAATAGATTTTTTGATAGTATAACAATTAAAGTCTGTAACAATACAGTCCTGAATTAAAAAAAAAAAAACAGTTTCCCAGTGTTGTCCTATAACATTTTTCTGTTATTTGACAGTTTAAGTACATTAATTTAAAGTAAATAAACATAAATTAAACATTTTCCTTCGTAAATTCATGACAAATGTCTTTATTTTAGCGATGATTTGTTATCTGTTAATGAGTTTCATCTGTGTTTTAACAGGACGATTCACTTAATTTACGGTCAATACCACTTAAATAGATTGGATTTTTGGATCAAATAACGATTAAATTCTGTAAAAACACAGTCATGAATGACCGTATTTTCACAGTTTGTCTGTTGTTTTTTCTTACGAGAATATCCTGTAATTTTACGGCTTTTTACTGGTGACTGTGCTGCCAGACTTTTTACAGGATTTTTTTTTTTACAGTGTAGGGCTGTCACAATTTTTACATAACTGCCTGATCACAATTATTTGAGCCAGATTGCAGTTATTTTTATGGACAACAATCTTTCCAATCTGAATAAGGGATTTTAGACCAATGTTAGAAATGTCTCAACAAATACCACACAAATTATGTCTGTTTCCATAGGATAGCCCTCGCGTGCAGAAGTGATTGACATGCTCTGCAGAAAGTTATAGGCTCAGATCATTTACAGAAAAAAGTGTGGGTGTGTGCGCGCACATTTGTACTGTCAGGTTAGGGATCAACCCACCGTTGAATATCGTGAAGCGAATAATAGCCTTGCAAATGCATAGGCCTATAGATGGCCTAATAGATTAAAAAATAACATGTTCACACCATCGTGTATTTATAAACAAAAGAGTTAGGCATAAAAAACTATCTGAAAGTGAAATAAATTTTATGGCTAGCCTAATATTGTGTGACCTATATGGTATGTTGCCAAGAAAACAGCGAGCCTCCGCTCGCTCTTACAATAAGACATTAGCCTACTGAATGTTTGGTCGTGTGACTAAGCAAAACGTGTTTCAACATTAGGCTATATGTAATGGGACAACATATAATTATATCCATACATTTGAATGGGCATAATCTAATTAGGTAATATGGTTAGAAATTACAGAATATTTTACACATGCTTGGGTGTTTTTCTATTGATGATCAGAGTTGATGCAACAAATAAGCAACTGAAACGTGTATGTCTAAAAATAATGTTACGAAATTAGGCTACATTACGGTGCATTGCAAAATAATTCTAAACTTGGTTTAAACATACTGAAATTGAGAAGCACTGAAGTGTGCCTCTTGGTCAAATGTCCTTCTTCCGGCACTAATAGTGTCATTGGCATTGAATATACGCGCAAAACGCGCCATCTTCTGATCACTGTGTGTCAGCAACACCCTCCCATTCAAAATGACCCCTGACGGCACTTCTAGTAGGTGTGAAAGGCTCTGCGCTTCTAGTGTTAAATGATTCCATATTTTAATACAAAAAAATATTGCATTATTTTTAATGGAAGACGTAGATTTGCTCTTCTACATTTTTGCGACCACCTAAGGAAAGTTTACACAGTCGCAAAATTATTTCAGGTCAACCCAAATCGGGTTTCCGACAACGCTGGATAAAAACAATCAACACTCATGATTCAGTGAACTCTACAACTGATTGTATCAAGCACTTGAAAACATACCAAAGGAACAGTATCGGAGATGCGTGAATCCGCAACTTCCTTGCTGGCCATCAACTCCAAAAGAACAAAAGCCTTGGATACACAGAAAATAATAAATGCATTCGCTTTGAACCACAAAAATAGGTGCATTATCCTTCCATGAATAAAACAACTTGGAAAAGAACTGGCTATATAATTGCCTTATTATTCTTCAGCCTTTCAGCGTTTGTGTATTGCATTAGTTTGTAAAATGCCGAGCGCTTAATATTTGAAAGAACCTTATTTGCTATGTAGCGCATTGAAATAATATATTATATATATATATATATATATATATATATATATATATATATACATACATATATATAATTATTATTTATTTTTTTTGGCTGAATTATGATAAACAAAAAAGCCCTAACTTAATTCCAAATACATTTACTATTTTTTACATGCTCTAGGCAAAATGTTCCCTAAAAATGCTGAGCACCTAATTTTCTTGGCAGCCGATAGACCGTGTGTATTGGAAACACTTTATATTTTGTTCTCGTATTTAATAAATCAAGTTATAGGCCTAGACTTCATGCAATTTAGTTATTTGTTGTTGTTGTTGTTAATGTGTACTTTATGTAGTCTGTACTCCGTATGCTATTATGTTGTTTATTCATTCGATTGTTGTGCTAAAACAGAGTAGCAAAAACAAAAGGCAGTAATTTCTCACTATCAGACTTTTATTCAAAGAAATGTATTGGTCAATTTGACCTAAAGCCTAAATAAACTCCACATGATGTATTGCATAATTCCTGAGAAATAAAACATTCTTTCACAGTTCTCATATTGGAATAGATTATACAGGGGTCAATTGGAGTGCGAGCTCTTAAAACTGGTTAAGCTGTTCTACCGCATTTTCTGTCAGTGGTGCTGATTTGTCTATGAGTCCTAGAGTATTAGGCCTTGATGTTTGAGATTATGAAACCTTGTTTCGTTTTCTCTCATAGAAGTAGCAACAGTGGTGGCATTGAGTTTTAAGAAAGCTGGGTAGCTCGCGTCAGTGCTCATTAATGCCATTCATGTCAGCACCGCCTTCATGCATCAACATTGCACCCCCTTAGCACCTCCTGTGAACATCATCAAAATAAGATCAAAATAAAAACAACACTATTGGATTCATTCTGAAGAATTTGTGTGTGGTGTATTTTAATTTAATTCATTTTTAGAGGTCTAAAAGGCCTCGAGATTCTAGACTAGTATAAATCTGGTATTTGGTTATATGTCGAAATCAATTTTAGTAAAATATAGTTTTGGTGTTGAAGCAGAAAATACAGTATCAAATTTTTGGTTTTATAGTTTGTACTTGGTTTTATAGTTTGCCCAACTCAACAGAGAAAAGCCAGTCATAATAAGGATATAATCATTATGTTTCTCCAACAACTGAACTCTATCTTTATTAAGATAATTCAAGTGTTTAAACAAATAGTGTTTATATCTGTGTAGGCTATTAGTGTTTCATTACAAAACACATCGCAATTATAGCAGTGATGAAGACACAACTGGAAACATTTCGCTTTTAAATTAAACCTGTTATGTTAGGAGCTGTAATGTTAGGAACATTGTAAACATGATCTGCAACTACCTTCCGTAAACGATTTTTGAGAAATGATACGTACTAGCTCCCCCATGCTTTGGAATAGTGCAGTCACAGCTTGATGCAATCTACCGCATGCTGACGCAATCTACCTTATCTTACCACGGTAAGAAAACGCTATAATTAGATGAGCAACATCTGTAGGTCTTACTGGCCCCAGGTCAGCGGGACATCATTAATGTTAAATCCTGTTAACTTTAGAACCGCCAGGCCTTTCAGACCCCCAGTATCAGCCAGAGCCGAATGCTGTTTCTCATCATTATCATACGAATTGGCCCTATTAGCATACACATTCTCCTCCATAGCATCACCATCCAGCCAGAGCATCAGTTAATCTACTGGGTCGTCATCAGACTATATAGAATAGTCTAAAAAATAATGAAATACACAATTTGTTTGTTTTAAATGGCTAATGAATTTGAAAAAAATATAAGAATGTGTTTGTATTGAGGGTCTTGTTATAGAAAAAAAAACTAAAAAATAATACTAATAATAATAATAATAGAATGATTATTTCTAAGAACACAGGCAACAGTATTTTCATTCATTTATTAGGCCCTATAAATATACAAAATGAAAATTACACAACACTGAAATAGTTCAAAGATAAATCCCTTAGAATTTAGTTTTCATTTATCTCATTTTGATGATGTACAAGGTAAAATAAGAGACATTATCGACCAGTTTGTGACAATCAAAGGATATACGCATGAATAGCCGTACATAGGCATAAAGCACAGTTGCTTGATAAACATGATGAGAATGAATAACACGTAGGCTACAGCCTATTCCTAGAAATAAAGTTGATTGATCCAAGGATATGTAGCCTCTCTTCAAGTAAAAACATTGTAGTGTATTTTTCAATGAATTTTATTTGTAAATTTGATTAGCAGAGTTAAAAGGATGACGAAAGAATGATGTACGTCAGCCTACACTGTCACGGTGCCTCCCATGATTGCCTCCCTCTGGGGAAGCTTGACTACATTGCTCCCTGTCGCCGGCCTATTTGCCACCACCGTCCTTTCTTTCGGTTGCTACAATAACACCGCATTCACAGAACACCCCGGACTCTCCACTCTTACGCATACCTGTTCCTCATCACATCACCCCGGACAACCCATTATGCACACCGGATCCTCACTACTACAGCCTTTGTACAGCCGGATCCTCACTACTACAACTCCTTGAACTTTGCAAATGAGCTCTTAGCACTTGTCTTTTGTCCTCATTCTAATTTCAACAGTTACACTCAGCAGGCAACCTAAAGTTATAAAGCAGCATACTTATTAAAGTGTTGTACTTTTGGACAAAAAGTAGTATAGAAATAGTTCAGTGAGTGAAAATGGACCCAGTTATTTAAAAATGTTTTATACTTGTAATATAATAATAATATAACTTAAATACAATAGTTGTGTCCATTTAATACACTGAAATATATTTATTACATTACATGGTTTTAAAATAGTTTTTAAAGTACAAAAAAAGTTCCAAAATAATATTTTTACAGTGATTTTGTAGGTTAAGTTTTGAGTCCCTTTCAAAGAGGAAAGTATAAACACAAACTATAGGTTATAGGGTTAAGACAAAATTATTTTTTGTTTTTGGAAGACTGTCATTTTGAATAGGTTGATTATTTGACTGTTGTTCCTAATTAAGAATAATTTGATTGATTAGGACATGAAATAAAAATCAACAATTGTAATAACCACGTTTATCTAAATATATGCTTTTTGGGTAAAAGCCCCAGTGGGGAGCTTGAGAGTTATGCAGCTTACATGCGTATATGACTGACTATACATGCATATAGTAACTGTCATATATATACACTCATTAAAAGATGATCCAATATCTAATCAAAATTTAATTAAACTTTTATTTGAAGTGAATGGTAAACAGCCACACACTAAAAATCAGGCAATACAATGACAACAAAGGAAAAATAAAAATAACAAAGGAGTAATTGAATTAAGGCCTTTATAAAAAGGGTGGTTGAGGATTCAGATTCACAAGAAGTTTGATGTTATATTGCAAAGTTCAAGAAACAATGTCAGCTGAAAAATGACAAGATCCTTGTTTGGATACAATAATGTGAAAACCCTATACAGATCCTCTCTATCTTCACTTGATATGACAAACAGTTTTTTGGGGGGGAAGGCAAATAATATCAGAAGTAAGTGCAAATGAAAAACTGGTCAAATGGTATTAACTCTCTTTTAAATAGCTCTGAGAATCTGACCCCAGTTTCAGTCTCTATTGATTTCCTCTCTGCTTTTGTCTTAGCTTGTGTCCACAAACTTCCTTGCACTTTGTGCGCACTGCTGCATTGGCCAAGTCCTGTGTTGGCAATCATCTGCCTTGCGCTTTGACATTATAGCAACTTGACTCAAGACCATCATTTGACTTGACTCAAGTCTGTTGGAGCAAATTACGTGTAAGGCGTTAAATAAATACCAGAGAGGAGATCACACACCTTATTTTCTGAAAGAACGTTTTCTATGTAGAATATGACTATCGCTGAAAAGAGGGACGTCAGTAGGAGGGCGTAGTAATGGAAAACTAATTAACCCAATCTGGCGAAGAAAACCAAGAATGAGAGCGTGACGATTTTCAATGACCAATGAAATTAAGAGGATTGGAATTCACTACAACCCTGCTTCTTTTTTAAACTCACAAGAACGTTTCACTTCACAATTGTAAATGTGTTTTACTGGTGCTTGTTTTTAATCGAAATCTAACATTTCAGTACAGTGTCGAGAATGCATTCCAGCAATTTTTATTCAACTCGCCAAGCCATGGAAATGGCTACTGAACATGCGACAACAGTTCAAGGCAGTCTGAGTAATTTTGTTACTACAAATCAAGGTAAGAGTCAAATATGAGCTTACTGTACATAAGCTAGCAGTACGTTGGGTAGCATGTTGTTTTGAGTTACAGCTAACTAGCTAGCTGGGTACAGTACACAATATTAAGCGCATTGTAGCTAGATAACTAACCCTAGTAAAACATTATATAGATATATTTATACACATACATACCTAGCAAATTAACCAGACTATTGAATGTATTTATTCCAGCTTGCTCGACGGACGGCCCAGGACCTGGTCTTTATCAAGCAAGATGAAATATATTATCTGTAAGTTGAACATGTAAGTACAATACCTATGTTAGATTTGTGCGGTTTGTAAGTTTATTAGAATTTTTAGAATTTGCTAATTGCCAAGATATACAAGAGCAGCAAGGAGGAGCAAAGAGGGACATCAAACAGTGGAGAAGGCGCCACCTGGGACAGGTTTATTTTTAAATGTGTAGAAAGAAAAAAAAAAACTGATAACATTTTATGTTCTCAATTTTATATTTGATTGGAAGTGATCACTCATTTTTCTAACAAAATATAATAAAAAAGACCACATCTAAAAATGGGGTGTATATCCCTTTTAATATGTATTTTATTTTATCCTAATACCTTTAGCTTCCTTAAATGTGGAGAGTGTGACTTGCTGTAATGTTTGGACAGCTCCAGATTTTTGCCGGACCGCGTAAGAGGAGCCAGCCAAGAAGAGTGACTGTTTCTTACTGAGTGAGTGACTGACTGACTACCCCCTGTTAAATAGAGTAGTGGTTAGAGATGCATACTAGCAAGCCAGAGGTCCTGTGTTCGAGCCTCGTCAGTGTCAGAACAAATTATGCATTAGGATTTGTTTAGGATAGACAGAAACTTTGCTGGCTACAACCTTCAGGAGCTACATTATAGTAAGCCTAAAATAAAATTGTTCACGGTTATATTGCGACTCTTTCTGGTGGATTTTCGAAGTAAGCATCAGTGCATGCTTTTTGGGGTAATATAGGCTAGATCACAACCCCTTGGGTAGTAAAAGAGTAGGGGTTTCCACAATTCTCTCGTCTTTTCATAAAAAGTCAGTTATTGTCACCTATATTGATAGTTACTGTATCAACGTCATTCACGAATGAAAGAAAAATTAACGTTGTTGTGCCATGAAATGAAATAGCTTTGGCAGTGTAAAGTTCATCTTCAGTCTCACTAGCAATTGCTCATTTGTTATGACTATTCCAATTAGTAAGTTAGTAGATACTAGTAAGCCTATTACTGGCTAATAAGCTGTTAAAATGGCCAGTGGCAAAAGCCATACAGTTCATAAATGCTACTTGTGGTGGAGGAAAACTTAAGAAACGTTATTCAGTTTAACACAATGCTTAATGGTGTCTAGTGAAATATTCAAACTTAGCATGATGTTAATGGGTGACAAAAATGATCTAATGTCGAGACGCTATACCGACACTCAGCAAATGTATATCTCCGTGGCGTAGTGGTTATAGACACAGCCGCTCATTTGTGGGAGACTCATGGTTTGAATCCAGTGAGGGCAGCAACATTCATCACTTTTAATCGCGGGCCGGCTGAACTAGGCTTGCCTGGTTCCTTTTTTGGTTACAGTTTGACATTGTACCGTTGTGACATTGTCAATTTATTGTCTACTGTACTTTCACAGGCTTTGGCTAGTTGGCTAAAATAACTTTTGGCTGAAGAGAAGCTGCAGTTTGCCGGGGCAACTGAGGACATGATGTCTGATATGGAGACTGACCCTGGTGGATTTTGTTTTCTTCTCCGAGTTGGCGCTCTGCTGAGCTTGAGTACCTGATCAAATCAGCTGACGAATGAAGGAGAGCCAACTGCTCTTATGGGGAGAACAGGCGTTGCCAAAACGAAAACCAGTCCACTCGTCCATGACCACCACAGCCCTACCCTTGACACCTGATGGCTCAGAACATTTAAAGAGAAGAGAAGCTGTGGTTTACCGGGCAGCTGAGGACATGATGTCTGATGTGGAGACTGGATTTTTGCTTTCCTTATCAAATTAGCTGACCAGCGAAGGACACTTGAACTGGACTGATTTTGTACACACACACACCACACACACCACACACACCACACACACACACACACACACACACACAGTCTCAGTTGCTGCTACCAGACTCTCCACTTTACTTTACATATTTTTTTAATTTTTAATATCTTATTAGGGTGTAGTAATTTTTTGTCCATACACTTAAAATGTTTTGTTATTTGTTTTTAGCCTTTCTATTGATGCATTGCTGTGATGTTTGTATTGCGTAAAGGTTTGATTCACATTGACTATTTCCTATTGTTACTTTGCTGTGTGGGAACCTGCAAGTAAGAATTTTCACTTAGAACTTGACTATTTGCACTGTCTTTAGTCACAATACAGTTTTAGTAATGTGTCCTGATATTTGATTTGTATTAATATAGGTAACATTTTCTTGCTACACTTTTAAATAGTGTTATATACATTGGCAGCCAAAGGTTTGAAATAATGTACAGATTTTGCTGTTTCGAAAGGAAACTGGTACTTTTATTCACCAGTGGCATTCAACTGATCACAAAGTTAATTTAGGACATTACTGTTGTAAAAAATAGCACCATCACTATTTGAAAAATAAATTTTTTATCAAATCTAGACAGGCCCCATTTCCAGCAGCCGTGCTTGAAATTGCAAAAAAAAAAAAATGAAGATTTCATAGAAAGGTGTAGACTACAGTCTTCAAAGACAAAGGACATCCGGTGTTGAGTGGGTAGAATTCAATGAAGCTGCCATCTGAGGACATGTGAGATGTCTATTTTTCAAACTAGAGACTGATATACTTAGCCTCTGGTTTGTTGTACATATGTGGGTCTTCCTCATCTTTTTCTATCCTTTTCAGAGCCTGTTGTCCTTTGTCTTTGATGACTGTTGTGTACACCTTTCTATGAAATCTTCAGTTGGTGAGCAATTTCAAGCATTGGATAGCCTTCATTCTTCAAAACATTCATTGACAAGTTTCCAGAGAAAGCTGTTTCTTTTTTTTGCCATTTTTGACCTAATATCAACCTTAAGACATGCCAGTCTATTGCATGCTGTGGCAACTCAACAAACACAAAGACAATGTTGAGCTTAATTTAACAAACCAAATAGCTTTCAGCTGTGTTTGATATAATGGGAAGTGATTTTCTAGAACCAAATTAACCATTTAGCATGATTACTTAAGGATAAGGTATTGATTATTTAAGGATAACCATCACTTAAGGATTTGATCAAAAATGTATTTTTTAATTAGTGATGGTGCAGTTTTTACATCAGTAATGTCTTGACGATACTTTGTTCAGTTGAATGCCACTTTGAAAAAATAAAAGTACCAATTTCCTTCCGGAAAAGCAAAATCTGTACATTACTCCAAACTTTTGGCCGCCAGTGTCCTTTTGAGAATTTTCTATTCTTGTATTGCTGTGTGGGAACCTGCAAGCAAGCATTTTCACTTTAAACATAACTTTGCATTATCTTTAATTACATTGCTGTTTTTAGTAATGTGTCCAACATTTATTTGATTTGAATTAATATACGTAACATATTTTCTTGTTACCTTATGACCCTGTTAAATTGTTTGCAAACTCTAAAGAACGTTCTGTTGTTTGCTCGCTGTGAGCGTACATACAAGCACTTTCTCGTCAAAACATATTTACACTACTTTAACACTTGTACACATTCATTGTGAAATAGTGTATTTATTGCACTTAAATAAAAGCATTTTACTGGTATACGCTGTGGCTGAGTAAACATGGGTGGGTAGGAAAAAGAATGGGGGAGATAATGGGGTGGGGGTAATGGAAGGGGTTACAGGGTAAAAGTCGTGAAATGTCCAAATATCTTTACTGGTGGACCCTCGTTAAAAGTGAAGGGCTGGAATCATTGCCAGTCACGATCTGTACTCCCTTAAAATGTTAATGCCTCACCGCGGGTGGGGGGGTAGTAACACATTTTGAGATGTGTGTGTCGCGATGTGTCCCAATGTCTAGTGGTGGGGTTTCCTTAAAAGTAGGGAAGTGTAGAAGAATGTCCCATGCTGGAGCTCTTGCCAGTCAGGATGTTAACTGTCCTTGACTGTTGATAGTTCCTTTGCGGTTCCTCTTCGTGAAAAGTTGTGACATGAACCGACTTTGGAGTGTTGAGTAATTAAAGACTGTAGTTCTCGCGACTGGTTTGGAATTGGCAACATTCGTAAGAGGTGTAAAGATAATTAGGACTACGAAACAAGGGTATTTGGCACATTGACAAGCTCATATAGGCGTGATTGTCGGGTGTCCACATACACTATATTGCCAAAAGTATCTGAAGGACTAGCCAGTCTTGAGATAACTACAGGTTTTACAGGTTTAAGATAATGTGGAAGTTTGGGTATGTGTACAAGCCCCGTGTAACAACTGCTGATTTAAAAAGGGCTATCAGATATAAATTTGATTGATTAAAGTTTCTGCAGTACTGCCTTTCATGAAAACATTAACCAATGTCTGGACCTTCTGGATGTCAGGGAGTCTCAGCTAACTGAAGTGTATAAAAGCCAATGATGTGTGTGAAAGTTTGCCTCAGTAATAACAGAAAATGCTGCATGATAAACAGCATTGAGAGGTATCAATATCAACGCTGATGCATGCAATATCTCCAGCACATCTCCAAGTCAAGTACTGACAAAAGAGGCCTGAACTTTCTAACAAAAGTTAGAAAAAAGAAAAGTAGCTTTTTCAGTCACATATATCATTTATATATTAAGTGCCATGTTTTCTCAGCATGTCTTTGAATGTGTTTAATTTTTTTCCTCATGTTGTGATGATTTTACCATGTCTCTATGTATATGCATGTGTCAGCAAACTCACATTATTATAAGGGGGTCTGGTTTACCTACATAATTAACATTTTTACAGAGGCATTATGGGAAGAGGCCTCCATTCCATAGCTCAAGTGGCAGACTTTCAATCAGATGTCTCTTTGGCATTTGGTCACTATCGACAACTACTTTTCCTCCCAATATACAGGTGTGTTTGTTGTGTGTGTGGAAATGTGTACACCAAAATGACAACGCACATCTTGTACTAGAACTAAAAGTTGACCACTGCCTCTTTCCAGTTTGCAGAGAAGTTTGCAGAGTATAAGGAGGCAGCTCGACAAGCCAAGGAAAAAAGTCAAGATGGAAAGATGGAACTAGCCACCTCTCCCTCTCAGGTACTGTCCTCCAAAGCACAACCAAACATTAAAGCTGCAATATGTCATTTTGGGAAACAGCATGTGGGAATTTCAGTTAAATATCTGCAGTCTGGAGCCTGTTTTGCACAGACATGATAGTCCTTCATTACGCACTACTGTGAGAACTACTGATAGCCTGTGCAAACTCTTACAGGCAAGGATTGATGACCAGGATAAGTACAGGATAAGCAAAAAGATGGCTTGATAACATTCAATCCAATTGTAGAAAATACATTTGGCATTATTGCCCTGATAAAATCAATGATGGTAAGACCACTCCACATGGGTGGCTCACAAAGACCACAAATACGCAAAAAAAGACTCAAGCTAATCTGTATCGGCCATGTAACATACATCTTCCTGCCATAAAACTGGAATGCTGGGCACTGTCCAGGAAAGGGGGGATCTGTATAATACCCCTGCAAAACCACACACTTCCCATTCCCTGTGTACCCAACACAATCTTTAAAGAAGCCATTGCACTTTCTGTAAATTAGTACTTCAAATGGCACACAGGTTTCCTCCCTTATAATCTGGGGGATTTTCTTCACATTCACCACACCTAAACCAAGACAAGAAAGTGAATCATTACAATGAGCATAATAAGACAAGTGTTGATTGAGACCTGAACAGGAAATACATTTGCTTTGACTACTTACTCTCCAGCCAGGCAATGTGGGCCTGCTTTCTGAACTCATGAGTGATCACCACATCTCTCAAGGATTTGCATTTTAAGGAGAGGTTCTGGTAGGCAGTATCTCCATCTGAGAGAATAACCTCTACACAAACCTCCTCCAAGACACCTTTTGGTATCTGAAGGGCAAATTACATATTTGATATAAGTTGGGAAATGCACCCGTGCAGAGATGGACAGGGAGACATCAGGACACGAAGCAATAAAAAGTATGAATTAACAATGACAATTCAAATTTCAACTTACATGTAAACAGGTGCTCAATGACCTACACATTAACAATATAAATTGTAATGCTCTGTAGTACTGTGTGCTCCTTCAGTAACATTTAAGATTTAGCAAACACTTAGGACTCTTCTCAGGCCTCATCTTGGCATATGTATGCTCCTTTGAAACATGTGATCCCGTCTGTTAAAGTTAGACCAACATTAAAGTTATATTTTCAGCATGTTTACATAGTGCGAAGAAGAGCAAATCAAAACAAATCCAGACAAGAAGACCTTGACGAAACAATGTGTGTATAGTGTGGAGAATGTGTGTGTGTTGTGTGCAGAGATACAGGACATAATGTTTGTGGGGGGAGGAGTGTGGTTTCTTGGATGAAAAGAAAGATTTGTCTGTATGCTGAGTGACAGGAGAATGTGTGTGTGATTTTACAGGGATATTAGAGTGTGTAAAGAGAGACAAGAGAAAGTGTATTTGGAGGGAGGGAGTAGAGGGTAGGGTAGGAATATGTGTGTGGAGCAAGGGGAGTGTGTCTTGGCGAGGAGTGTAGGGAGGAGAGTGTGGATTGTGTGTGAAGAGAGAATATAGTGTGTGATAGTGTGGAGGGAGGAGAGCATATGGGGGTAAATGAGAATGTGTTTGGGAAGTTGTGGAGACAGAGGAGATGATGGAAATCAAGTGTCTAAGACACACCATGACGTGTTTTTTATGTTGAAAGAGAAAATAATGTGTGTTCGGTTGTGTACAGGGTAGGGGGTCGATAAAGTAGAGATGGTTTACATTAAATATCAAAGATACATTATGTACTGATTAACTTCAACAGCAAATTTTGTGTCAAACTTGTATGGGAGAATTTTGGTGAATATTTTAACATCTGTGACATTTTTAGCTGCTGTAGCGGCATTAAGATGTGTATAGGTGTGAAGTGTCAAAGTCATTAGCCACCTTGTGTTAGCTACCTAGTGGTAGCCACATAGTGTGTGCCACCTTGCATTAGCCACCTAGCCTTATGTACCATGTGTTAGCCACCTTACCCACCTAGCGTTAGCCACCTTGCATTAGCCCCTTATCGTTAGCCACCCTCATTTCCCTCATTTAGTGATTAATATTTCCAGAACGTTTCATGTCTCTGACTTATTTGACTTATTTTTGGTGAATTTCTTAAAATCTGTGACATTTATTGCACCACCATGAGAGCTAGCGGTTCGTACCGTTCAGGGTTCATTCCTGGCCTTGGGGTTTATCTGAAACGCAAGTAGCATCTTTCTTAGATAATCCTTTTAGGATGTATAGCCTTATAAAATAGTGCCACAACTATGTCAAATTCAATTGCGGATTGCTGCCAGATCTTTTGAGTTATCAACTTTCTTTATAGACTTAAATATAATGGTCCACAGCTCCTTCACATCAAACGGCATGCCAATCCATTCAACGGTTTCGGAGATGTCATTTAAGAGTTTATTTTACTACACAATAACGCGAAACATTGGTGAGGTTTATAGTGCCCCCATAAGGTCTTTCTGTACTTGACTTCTGCTGTCCATTTGTGATAGAGATGTTAATGGGCAAGATTCTTTTCGTAGCTGTTGGATATTCCCATGGGGATTTATGGACTTATAAAGTCAGAGCCCCGCCCACCTCAATTTCATTCACTGATCGCAGACATATTGCTTGAGATATCATTTTTCAGTACATAGAGAATTGTCCAAAGGTCCTGTACACCAAACGGCATGCATTACATTATGTCTCTAACTTGTATGGCAGAATTTTGCTACATTTCTTAACATCTGTGACATTTATAGCTGTTACAGCGCCATTATATACTTAATACTCATTAAGTATAGGTGCAAAGTGTCAAAAACACCTCATATAGCGATTAATATCAAGAAAGTTTCATGTCTTTATGTTAAATGGCTGGTTTATGGTGAATTTCCTAACATCTGTGATACCAAAGGTATTACATTGTAATTACAATAGAATAATGATTTATCGGTATAGGTTATTACACTTGTGGAAAAACAAAGGTGAACTAGATTTGAACTTCACAGGTAAAGTTACTAGGGCTTTCTTTAATGCTTTCAAAGTAATTTTTGGCTGGTACAATGATACAGCAAACTTTAAACAATCATACGATTACAAAGTATGAAAAGTCTTGGAAAGCTGATATCCATGTTTGTGTAATAGTAGCATAAAATCCTGTTGGTATGGTTATTCCAGTCGCGCATCTTAAGTTTGGTTAGAAATATTTTTGTAATTTTTTCTGATTTAAAAAGCTGAGAAGTAGAGGAATATACAGTTGTGCTCATAAGTTTGCATACCCTAGCAGAAATTGTGAAATTTTTGCATTGATTTTGAAAATATGACTGATCATGCAAAAAAAACTGTCTTTTATTTAAGGATTAGTGATCATATGAAGCCATTTATTAAAACACTGTTGTATGGCTCCTTTTTAACCTTTTATATCCCATAGCGGCCGTCGACGGCCTTCCTTTAGATTCCCATAGCGGCCACAGACAACTGCGTTTCTTAAACAATATTTGTGTAAATACCCCAAAATCTACCTGATAAAAACGTGTTACTGTATTCCCGTGGATGTTGTCATGAATAAGAAATCAGAAAAAGGGTATGTTATCATTTGACTTTTTTTAGTTTTTATAATTTCTTTACTCAAAATAATAGCGGCAAAGCGGCAACAACTTTTTACGTTAGAAGAGGCTGTTTCTGTGTTGTTTGGTGATAGTTGGAAAAAAGTTGCAAACGTCCTTGCTCTTTGAAAGGGATAATGATGTCATGGTGAGTAACAAATACACTGCGGATATATGTTTGCTGTTGTCTGTTTTTGATGCTGTGAAATCTTTTTGATGGCAATAATTACCCTGTCGTGATAGGCAATCGTATCAGCTGTGGAGCTCGAATGGTTGCTTGCTTAGTCTTGTAATTGAAAACGTTGCAGTATTTAGCTGTGCAGTCGGCTAACTAGTTGAATGTTTCATCACGTATCTTCCAATTTCATTCATATATGCAAACTGCAATAGCTAACTAGGCTGCTAATTGTTCGGTTCAGTTCGTATGTCAGACTATACAAAAGTTGTCTGGCCACAAATGTGTTTCAAATGTGAGGCGACAAGCTGTGACTTTCACTAGCTAGCCAAGATTGAAGCCAGTAATGTTGAAAGTTTCCTTTTGAAATATCTTTTTTCAAATTTTGAGGTATTCATCCCTACTCTCATTGGATGGGATTAGAGATGAATACCTCAAAATTTGAAAAAGATATTTCAAAAGGAATATTTGAAATATTCCTAAAAATTCTGTACCTCATAATTTGGGAAAAATCTAAGTTGAGGCTCTTAGAGAATGTAATGAGGAATATATGGATGAGATTTGGGATGAATATCTCAACATTTTAAAAAGCAATTTCAAAAGGATACTTCAAGATATTAGTAAAGAAATATATGGTTGATAAATTAAAGTGGAGGCTATTAGATAATGTAATGGAGAATATATTGTTGTGAGATGATGGACATCTCAACTTTTGAAATATAGATTTCAAGTAATAAGCTACAAACTGTATCATTAAAAGCCTTCGTTCTGAGGAATGCACTTTTATTCCGGTCCCTGAGTAGTCCATTCACCGGCAGGTTGACACAGCCTTGCCCGGCATTCGGCAGATCAAAGACAGTTTTACCGATACTTGGGAGTAGTCGAATGTGTGAATGTGAATCTTTACCGCGTTTTTTCTGACGATGTCGTCACTTGATCTTGATGATGTCCTGCATCTGCCGACACATACTTTCAATGTCTTGAGATGTATGTGCCTTACGCTTACTTTATGATCACGTTAGTTGGGCCTACCTCAAATGATTGCTTGCTCAATCTCGCCCCAAAAAGAGTCGCAGTGTTTTGTTATGCAAATGTAGATGTTCGTTCTTCTTTCTACTGATCCGTCATATAGAAACAATCACAACTGCTTGCTGAAGTTAGTTTCCTATCTGGTTAGTCTATCAGGATATTAGAGAAATTGTGTAGTGGCAAATGGGTGATGCGCTCGCAGAGGAGGAGTACAAAGAGTGAGAGGTCTACAAAATCAGAGAAAACGATTTATATTTTTCAAAGTTACATATATCTGGTGTCAAATTAAAGAAGATGATGTGCACTTTAAAATTAAGTTGTTTTTGTGCTATATCTGTCTGTTTGAAATGTGTGAAAAAATATTATTTATTTTGAGAATTCGCAGTAGTCAGCAGCATTCTAGAATTATATTGGGGTCTAAAGGGTTAAACGGAAGATTTTTGGGAAGTATTGCTAAAAATCATGTTGCTATGAGTAGTAAATGTAGGGTATATTGTGTCAGAATGGTGATTTATGACCCTAGTGGGCGGGGCTTCCAGACTGATGTGACAGGTGGGCGGGACATCCGGTTTGCTGGGCGGGACTTCCGGTGTGACGTATGGACTTCCTGTATGACGTGTGTTAGGGCGAGATTTCCGGAATGACGTATGCATGTCCGGTGACTTTGTGATTTATGATTGCAATGATGTGTCCATGTTTGATGTTTTACAACAACTGATAAGCACCCCAGACGAGTGTTATAACAGGTGCGCTATGTTTGATGTTTAACAAATGGGTCTTAGGGTTCCAGAATGTTAAATTCCCAGGCAATAAATAAGTGTTGTGTCAGTGGCAAGTGTTGTGTCAGTGGCAGTGATATTTGGTGTTCAACAAAAGGGTGCCAGGGTCCAGCAGTGCTATAACCCCCCCGGTATTTTATGTTCCGACAATTGGTGCAACAGATGTCATACAACCAGTGGGTGTTAACCTCTCATGTTTTATGGGTTGA
>JACXGI010011938.1:0-23942 GCA_016801175.1 Esox masquinongy | reverse complement strand
CCTGCTCCCTGACTGTACTGTTGCCGCCAGCCCGTGTACCGACTCTCTGCCCGTCCCTGACCACTCTGCCTATCGCTCGTCTGCCCCTTCGCCGCCGTTACGTTAAACGCCTTACCTCCCGTCCCCGTCCACACTACCTGCCCTTTTCCCACTCGCTCCCAGTCCGCGATTGGATCCTCACCCGTGCCCCTGACAGTACAAGGCATCTTCAAAATATGTGAATGTTGTAATCTGGGTAAAATGTTCAACACATTAATTACATTTGTTATAATCATACTGAAAACAAACTACATAATAGGGATGGGAAGCTCAACTCTTTTTACTGACTTTGATATTTTAGAGTCATTCACTGAAATAACTAATATTTCGACTCATTTTGTGAATTTGAGTCAGTAATGCCCAGAGCACGTAAGACCCCCTACTGGAAAATGAATAACTACATACTCAAAGAAAGATGACTACAGCCTCTTATTCACAAATCACATTGGCCTGAAGAAACATCAGTGCTGTTCCCAGATCATACCTCGGATCATAATTTGGTTGGTCAGAGCACTGAGCTAAGAGGACCACATATGAATCCTACCAGTTATCATGTTGTAGATCTCCACTGGCTATTTGAATGAATTATAAAGTCAAAACAAATTGGACAGTCAAAACAAATTTAAAACAAAAACAAATTGGAGTCGTGACTACCTAGCCAGTTAGAACAGTTGTTCTAAAATAATTAATCGTTCTCGAACTGCACATCACTAGTAACTAGCTCAGTTTTTACGACTTAGATCTGAAATTTGAACACATCTCTTGTAACCAATTTTGACTAGCTTAGCAATACATGATACATGAAATCACATGACAATGTGTATTGCACTTTTTCTACTTTTTTGTGTGTATATTTTTCGTTCTTTTTCACATTCCCAGATGCAATTCGCACATTTTCTGAATTAAAAAAAATTGTATAGTCTACCTACTGTAACAGCAATGACATATGTGATGTCTTCTTATGAGTCATATATATTTTCTTTTTTAAGACCAGAGTAGTTTGTTATCTGTTGAGACATTTATTTTAGTACTTTAATGTCATTACCAGCAATAACTGATCGTGGTACCCTCATAATCTGATGTGAAAATACATTATCCATTTTCCAAATGTAGTGTTCAATCACTGAGTCTTTCTGCTGTTCTCAGTCACAGCCATTATTGAAAAAGAGACAATGTGAGATAGATATTGAGAGAGCAAGAGGAGAGTAGAAAATCAAAGGGTACCAAACGCTGCTTGGTCTACCTCAGTAATTTGGGTATTTTAAAAGACAGAAAGACAGATTTACCATCTTTCTTCTGCTACCGTTTGCAGCAGCTCTCTCAGATTTTTTTGACATGGTGATCTCAACTTTTGTTTTTACATTATGTCTCTGCCATCATTTCATGTGATCAAAATCAAACGTGTTCACGCCTCATGATCTGGATTACAACTACTACATGGCTGACTCATCCCAGGTTGTATTGCTAACTTCAGAGATCTGGTAGAAGTGGATTTGGTGACAGAGAAGCAGACAGAATGGCGACTCGTCTTCCTGCCCAGAAGCAGAAACTCGAATAGGACTTATCAGTATATCTGGCGCTGGTCTGATGTGGCTTGTACAATGTCATAAAACCGTCATTGATAAGTATCCCAGATATTATGTCATTTGTCATTAGTAATACTTTGCCCCAAAAATCTGTTTTTACTTTACAAAAAGATTAATAGTTTTATCTGGAAATTAGTCACAATCACATGAATATCCACATAATATTCCTATTAATATTCTTCAGAATCAGTTCAATATTTGAGAGTGAACTCTGTTTTGGTTTGTAAGCACAGGAATTGTCTGAAGAAACTATGGAATGTCAGAGAATGGACTAATACAGTACACTTATGGGAGCTCTATATATTACATAAATGGCCCTTAATTTAATAGTTGATCACATTATTTAAAGCGTCTTATGTAACAAAACACTTAAATGTGCCGTCATTTAATATATTAGGTAGCAAAGGATTCTTCTAGATAGAGTTATAAATGGATAATGGATGGCTGAATTTTAGGAATTTATGAACCGCATCACACATCTCTTAGCAGTTAAGGATTATAGGGTTATTGGAAATTACGTTCTCTTTTTTTAGACCCAACATAAACAAAATGATCTAGGTCATATGGAAATAAAAAGTGTGATTCTTTGCCCAGGTATCTGATCCTTATGCTGGCTTCCGATGATTGTACACCCCATGTTTGATATCTTAAAGCAGATTAAACCCTAGGTGCTCTAATCATGATAAATTAAATATCTAAATTAGATTTGGATCTTGCGAGTATATTTTTTTTCTTCAAAACCTTAACCGGACGATTGGAGCAGATAACCCATAACACCATAAGTTTTTAAAAGACACTCCAAGTGGGGCTGATACAATTTGCCACCAGTTGCCAAATTCCAAGGCACTGTCAATATTCCACTGCCAGGATTCAAACTCCTTACCCCTATGACACAGTTGTACTACAAGAGGGTGGCTAAGACCAATACACCACCTGGGGCCCCAGATAGTTAAATGTCTACATTCACTCTCCCTAAGCGTGACATTGCAACACAATCTCTTAAGATCTGTGTCCCATATTCACGCAAATGCACACTACCTACGCGTCAGTATGTTAACGCATAAGTCAACACGTTTTTGACGCGTGGACCTGGAGGGGGCGCTGCTGGCACTGACCTGAGCATGACCATTGACCCCAACTTTTTACACATTTTCCCTCGACCCCAACCAAAACAAATTCACCCTCTTGTTCATGTCACATGTTGTGTTTTGATAAAGCACAGCAGTGTACATCTACTGTGTTCTAAATCACTCATCCTCACTGGGATATGTTTCAAGAATGACAAAGAAAGTATTGTGCTTTTTAATAAATGTGAATAAATAATAATAATAATAAATGCATTAAGTAACATCGTAGGCCTATATAATCAAGTGGGCAAATTCCTAGTTTAGTCAGAATAACTACGAAAAGGTCCGGCAAACAGAATTAAATATATTGAATTGGGCGTTGGATGTACGGGCGAATTCCTAGTGGTGTCAGGATAACTACGAAAATGTCCGGCAAACGGAATTAAATGTATTGACTTGGGCATCGGATAACCAACACATTACCCACATGCCATTGCATCACAATTCGACATAACTCAATGAGATCATAAGGACTGGGATCTTGCAATATCACTTTACATTTTATTGAATACATCTTAAACATATCATCACGTTTAGCAAGGATTAACACGACAAACTACTTTCAGTGCTCATTTCTTCTGAATAAAGAAATGTATAGATTAGTAAAAATCTCCCAGTTTAATTTGTATTCAGAAATTGAGATGAAAGTATTAAGCATTCCAAAGAAGGAGGGCAATGAGGATTCGGGATTTGATAGCGCAAAATAATATCAGTGTGTAATGAAATGTCTTGTGGCTTAGCCCACATCTTGAATTCCCGTATTGTCAGTTAATTCTAAAAGTTCAATCAGGCATGTGGTGAAGGATGGTGAAAGAGGGCAGCCTTGTCTCATGCTTTGGATAGCGTGAAAGGACTTTAACGCCACCTATTGGTGTTAGCAAAAGCTTCGGTAGAGTAGTGTCTTGACCGAGGAGCAAAATGTGGAGCCATATGTGGTCTGTAGAATAAAAATTACACTGCGTAACCTATGTCATTTGTCAGTTGACTAGCAACCCTGGACAAACCCTGTTTGATTATTAAAGATCTGTGTATAAATAAATGGTTCCATATAACATAATTATGTATATTTAATGTAGACACAGGATAATGTTATAGGAAAAAAAATCTTTATTTTAGTAATGTAATTATTGCAATATTAAGATTCTCTAGTTTGGTTCCTTCCACATAGCTATGAAAGGAATAGCCTTGAGAACGTTTAGCAGCTTTTAACTAAAAATGATCATACAATTCCATTGGAATTCAAATACCTCATAATAAGTTCAACTATATGCAGTCTGTAGCAGTATTGCAATCTAGATGTCCCCAAGCTAGCTTTTCCAAGTGAAGGATCTGACATTATTTAAGGTAGCTATTCACATTTTAAGACAATATATGAGGTTTTATGAAATATATGAGGTCCCAGAGTAAGAGTAAAACGCTTCGTCCATCAATTCTAGATCTGTTGCAATCTGACTCTCGCTCCGAGGATTGTGATTTGCCAGTGATTTGCACCCCTTGATCAACTTGTCTTCCTGAGGCCATGAATACCAACATTATTGTTATTTTAAGCCAATGACTGTTAATATACAACTCAGAGTTAATTTAACAACTGAATCAACACTAGAAATGTAACACTGAAAAATCAACACTGCAGGAGAATTCATTTCCCCTAAACTAACCGTTTTGATGGCAAATGCAGGAAATCCTACAGTAACTGAATTTCACCACTCGGAACCGTTTTACTAAACGTTTATAAGCTAAAAAGCTTTGTCACTAGTAACACTGGTCAATAATTTGCTGGGTAGACATAGAGCTACACAATTACAGAGGGAGTGAGTGAGTGTTGAGAGTGAAGAAGGGGAAGACAGAGTGTAAGGAGAAACAGAATCAAAAAGAAAGAGATATGAGAAAGATTGAGAGTGGAGAGTTGATAGCCCACTCAAAGTGATCCAGGGTAATCTATAGGACCATGCGTGTGTAAATAATGTGTTAATTACAGCGTTACTATCAAGATTATGGAAATGAAAGAGAAGCCTCTTGTCGTGACCTTTGTGAAATGGTATGCAATCAAACTCTGGTAAATAGGCGTTCTATTTCAAGAGCTCACCCCAACACCCTTCCTCCACTTTATCCCTCCACTCAATCCTCCTTTCTTCTGTATTTCTTCCTAATTTTCATTCTTTTTTCTTTCATGCTCTCTTGCTTTTTATTTAACCTCTGCTCTTGCTCCATCACTTTCCCTTGATTCCGTTTCCTTCACTTCCTCCTCCACAAGTTCACATTACCATACCTCCAGTGTCTTATCATAAAGTCATTCTTTCTTCATTGCTCTTCCTGAAACAAAGCACAGGTCAGGAGAGGTCAGTACCATAGCAGTAGAGATGACCGAGTAATTAGGGAGAAGAAAAGTGATGCACTTGCCTCTTTGTGTCCTAATATTGTACTTAGAATGGGTAATATCCCCCAGGCCCTCTTTGAGCTGTAGCTCTTGTGGTTCCTTGGTTGCTTCCTAATCTCAAATGGCACCATATTCCTTAGTCCACTGCTTCTGACCAGAACCCTTTCAAGGGCACTGAATAGGGAATAAAATACTATTTGGGACACTGACTTCAGAGACTCTAATGTCAGTCGGCATCTTATCGCTTCTTGTTCCTAAGCCGGTAATTCAGCAATGACCTCTGTCAAACTTGCACAGATCTAATAAATGTGGTGAAACCCTGTTTTCAAGCTGAGAGGAGACATTTATTTACATGCATCCTCTCAACAATGAGACACAGCCAAGTGCAAGTTGTCTTCTTTGAGTCCTTCCAGCCAGATCAATCATCCAATATCTACCTGGATATTAAAAGATATATCACTGACTCTCAATTCACCCCTCTCCAGTCCAAGATGGTCCCATATTCATCAATTGAAAAGCTGTTCAAATATTTCCTTTGTTCACATTCCTTTGGAATTACAATCGACATCACCACTGATATATCATTGTCCCAGCAATGTCTCGAGTGATCAGGTGCTTGAACAACCTGTCTAGTAAAACTGAAACTCCTTTTGCAACTCTACGGCAGCCTTATTGAACCTACATTCATCTCACGTTCCAATGGAAGCTTCACCATCACAACATCTAACTCAGTTTGAATCTTTAATCAAACACTTTCCCTCCTGAATGATTGTGCTATTCAGCTCCAAATTACAAGTTGTTAAGACACATGAGTTAAATTAATCCTGGCTTGTTTGTTTCCTGCATATTTTCTATATGTCCCCTTTAAGTAACTTGTGAGCTGTGTCAACATTATCCTCTTGTAGGAAAATAAACATGATTCTGGTTACAGTACCTGATTAGCAAATAAAGCGAATGGAACTGATTGAACGAATGATAATGATTATGGCAACGAGTACACTTCAAGATCTGAGGTGTATTATTCCAGGCTTTGAGATTCAAACTGAAGAGCACATGAGGGAGATAAAGGACCTATGCCCCCAAAACCTGCCCGAATGCTGTCCTTGATTCCACCTGGTTGCCTAGCCTGAGTGGCCTATGAAATGATGGAAAACTTCCTAAAGAAAATCTACCACCGTCCGGGCTGACTGCCCTACTGGCTGGTTTGTTGGCTGACTGGGTGGCTAACTGAGTGTCTACAGTAGTTTGCTGGCTGGCTGGTTTGTTTGCTGTCTATCAGACTAACTGGAAGTCTGACTAGCTGGCTGTCTCACTGGATAATTGGTTGACTGGCTGGCTCGCTCACACTGCCAGAAACGACAACCTCTCTTCCAAACAGTGTCTGTGAGAGATGAAAACAAAAAAATGTGTTTTAATGGTGTCCCTTGGGGTTGACTCACTAACAATGCTTTAATTGCCCTCGTTACTGTGGTCAAAGAGGAGCTCATCTGTAGGTCACTATGACTTGGATGTCACCCAGTCACAAAGCTTCACCCTATCTGCCTTGAAAATGACATCCTTTAGTACACTGCTTTTGACCAGAGTCCTATGAGTATGGTAAAGAGAACAGGGTGCATTTCTGCCTGCCAATGTAACCACACCATTAATACCTATATGAACCAAATTTAGGAATGTTTATCTTAGAGCATCTTAATTGAGGCAATTTTCATGGTTACAACATTTAGTTTAGTTCTTATGGATCATAAGGAAAATTATGCACACCTCAAATGGAAAGTTCCACAATTATGTGTTGGTAACTACAGGGGTTGTTTTGTCAGTCGTCATGTCCAGAGCAGAACAATTTCTATATTTGCCCAGCAACTATTAGCAGTGAGGAGAGCAGGTATACAGAAAGATCAGCCGAGACTACGGTAATTGCTGTGACTCTAAATACCAGAAGGGAAAATGTTTTTTTAAGTGAACACTTTTTCCCAGGGGCCATGGTCTCGTTGAATTCAATGGAAAGGTTTTCATGAATAGTGAACTACTCCAAATACAGATTTACTTTTTGTTCGAATACCTGAGTTTGTGGGTTTTAACCAATTCATTTTCTACTCCAACAAACAACATAGACTATTGCAGAATGTTCTGCTTTGTCAATTATTTTAATTTAATGAACATGCCTTTAACCTTTCTGTTCCTTACTGGAGATCAAGAGAATCCCTATTGGTTTCTGAATGCTATATCTCAGAGTGGACCAGCCCTTAACACCTAATTACATCACCATTGAAATGTTTCATACCGACTGTGATAGGTAATAGCCCTACTTTTTAATTGTCTCTTTTTTTAGGTAGAGTTAAAGTAGTGATGTTTGTAACTGTTGTTAAGATCATCCCCAATCAGCTTCTCTCTTTACAGGCCTGGGTCATTAAAAATCCATTGGAAAGCAAAGCAGCAGATCTTCAAAAGAGAAGCAAACATTCTGCCCTTACCTCTCCCGCAATGAGGACAATTGCTCTTCCTTTTGCCTCTTTATAATACTTATGATGGAGTGTATGTACGTCTGGTCAGGAAGAGATCGAGGCACGGAGACAGAGAAAAAGAGAGTCGGACTGTTTTGCCAAAGGATCCAATTGCGGAACGCAACTGTCGATTTATTAGCGAAAGCACAAGGGATAAGGCACGAGCAAAACGAGAGACAGGCAGGCAGATTCAGTAACCAGGTGATCAGTCCGCGGAGACGACGGTACATGAAGGAACAGGCAGGCAGGATAATCCACGGGACAGGCAGGCGGGTACGGTAACCAGGTAATTAGTCCACGAGGGCGACAGTACAGGCAGGGGCATGCAGGTTGGAGAATGCACTGGGCAGGCAGGCAGGTCACAAGGCAGGATACTATACTTCAAGACAAACGGGGACAGGGCAAGAAAAGGAGAGGACAACGGGCTGGGAATGAGAACAAGGAAGAGCGCTATGCAAAGGCTTGGCAGGTCCACTACGAACAATAACTCACAACTGAGTGGAGGTGGAGAACAGGTTGATATAGAGAGGGTAACGATGAACAGGTGTTCAGTATTCTGGTGATTGGGATCTGGATTGCGGGCTGCGTTCAAGTACATTGGGAAGTGAGTGTGTAGCGGTGGCCGGTAAGGAACACGAGAGGGAGGGGCTGGGGCCGGAACGATGCGAGGACCTCACAGGGAACAGATGTTCATCATAGAATCCGGTTTAATTGACCCTCCTATTCCGACTAATCCACTGCAGCCTTTTGGAAACAAAACTTTAAAGTTATTTTCAAGTGCATTCAGTATAAAAAAAAAACCTCTAGTTGGCCTTGATTGCTGGAACAGGACAAAAAGCACTGTGGATGACAACATTCAGTCTCCCCAACTACCGTACAATCAGGTCAACCATCACCCAGACTATTTTCCTAAACACAAGCCAGCCTCTTGTTGCCAACTAGCAAAAGTAGAGGAGGAACTGGAGCGGGAAAGAGGCTTTTAAATCATTGGGAATTGACGCAGGCAGGTGGGTTGATATAAATGGACTGGACTCAACACAGAAGCACTGCATGGGCAGATTATATCAGAGACGGATATGTTCTTTTACCCACATGAATAGGGACTGAGATTGAGTAGGTGTATAATCTAGCCGAGACTCCAGCAGTCATGAAAACTCCATAAATATGTATATTTCTATGTAAATAAGGGTCTGTAGGAAAAGAGAGAGAGGTTGGAGGGTGGATACAAGCGGATGGGGGGGTGGGGGGGGGGGGGGCTGGCAGGCGGGGCTGAGGTACTGACTTTAATTGGCTGAAATAACCAGGCTCTTTTACTGGGATCAGTGCATACAGGAGCGGGGACGTAGTTAGGAAAGCAAACAACAACTGCAGTTTACCCGTAGGGATGTAGCATATGGTGGACACAAACTGGAATCACATAGGGAGGCACCCGCTTAAGCTGGACAGTTTTAGTGGAAAACTGAAAATTACAAGAATGACTGAATTGACGTGGCAAAAACACCAAAGCTAACTATAACTAATGTTGCGTTCTAGTATCTGAAGAGGTGGGCAGAAAAATGCTTACACGTCCTGCCCAGAATTTCACATTTTGTGTGGCAAGTAAGATGAGTTGTATGATCGTCACATTCGTCTCTTGCCGTATCTTACGGGATGTATTGGTAGATTTTTGCCCAAGGACAAAACTTTTCTCCTTTCATAACCTTTACGGTGCAGACCACAGATACGGTTCTTGTTGCATTGTATTTAATAGTGAGGTAAAAAGGGGCGAATTAATAAATGCAAAGGTGCAAAGATCCTGTTCTTCCCCCTGAGGTTTTCACTCTTCATTTTTGCTCTGAAAAAAGGAATAGAGGATGCACAGACTAGTTTCAAACCCACCACATCTTTTCTGGAGAGAGAGTGTGTAATAGAGAGAAACAGAGAAAAAAGAGAAAATAGTGACAGAAGCAGAAACTGAAAGAAGCAGAGATAGTTTCAGGACTTATATTCTACTTGGTCTCTCACTGTTGTTCGACGCATCATGTTTCAACTTATCAACGCGACGTGTATATTCCTTATCAATACTTTCCACTTCAATGGAGACAATCTCATTATAGTATTTTTGTAACTTTAGTCTTCAGGTACCAGCGTCCATCCAATCCATACCCTTATTCAGTCTCCACTTCCCCTCTATCAGTAGCCCATCTAAAGGTGGATTCCAGCTAATTTCCTGGCTTAGCTGGGTGCCCTACCCTCCCTGTCTCTCTTCTCGCCTGTTGTAACTGAGCAGTCTGCTGCTGACCGATAGACTTTCATGAATGATCTGGCTGAGGGGATGCGGTTCAGTCATTCATTGGTGCGCGTATAAGTGACGTTCTCTGGGTGGAATGTGGCCATTGTCTCCCTTCCCTCTCCAACGGTTGGGGACGAGAGTGGCCGGACCTTCCCGTGGTTCCCAGGGTCCTTTGCACTAGTTCTGACCAAAGTGCTAATGGCCACGGTCCGAGGTATCAGCATGCCATTTGGGACACCTTCAACCATGTCGTGCTGATTCCTCCATTCTATTGTATACTGCTGGAGCAAACAGGAAGGATTTATTAGGATGTGCCTTCAGAGGCAAACACTACGTGGGTGTGTTTTCCATGCGTGGATGTGTGTTGTGGTGTTGTGTTAGAGAGAGAGAACAGGCGGTTCTTACTTTTTTGGGGTAAAATGAATTACAAAACAAACTTATTTCTTTCTAACCACAGTCTCGTCAGGTGATTATCCAACTGGGAAAACAGAAAATGATGTAGTACAGTCAGTAAAGAAAAAAAGAGGCAAGAAAGAGACATGAATGAGAGAGAAGGGAGATAGAGAAAAAAAAAATGAGAAAGTAAGAAAAAGGGAGCAAGGAGAGAGTCCCACAGTGAGGGAGATGGGTATGTTGAAAATAAATAGTGGAATAAAGCATATCCATAATGAAAGAGAAGCGGTTCTTTTCAAACCACACCGGTGGAGGCGAGGAGGAGAGAGGACTATTAAATAAACACAGTCAATGCTGAGACTCCCCCAGAATGTGTGTGTTCTATGGTGCTGGGTTGGACTGGGTCATAAAAAGTGGCCACGGACCTTCGCCCAGCCTGGCCCACCGCACCACAGCTGTGGATAATCCACTTCCCGCGCCCTCACCAACCCAAATATGCACAGTATGTACACCAACCCCTAAGATCATTGCCTAGCTGCATAAAAGCTTTTGCTAATGCAATAGTATTTAGAGGTGTTTCAGAACACAGCCTGGACACTGTTCAGAGACATCTACAGAACACATACGTAATCAATTATCCGATAAACTGAAGCCTAGAATAAAACAGAGAAGGTATATGATAGCCAGAATACGTTTTCTGGTCCTGAGACAGTGGATTAGATCAAATTTAAAAGTGAGAAACTCAGTAGTATTAAAATGTGCAAACAAGAAAATAAGGTTGCGTTACGGTTGATTGATTTTGTTTTCTCGTTATTGCTTATTGGGTTTTAGCCACTTTATCTAAACCACCTCAGTATCTCTTCAATGAACGTGACTTTTTAAAGATGGAATATTCTAGATCATGGTCCAGATCCACCCTGGCATTTCCAATGAGCTAATTGTTATATTTCAGTGTTTCAGTGTGGGCGTCAGTCAAATGTCAAACCATTAGAAGGCTGATACTCCCCTCTGTTGAATGCAGGTGATGGGCAGCAGGCTGACTTATTGGTCCGTATCTCAATTATATAACAAAACTAATAATCCTGGAGATGTAATGGGGCAGTTATTCATCATATGACTTTACCGAATTATGAATGTTTTGCACAGTCCGGCAGTAAGCCAAATGGAGGCAGGTGATCTTTCTTTCAACTGCTGCAGACAACAACTGCATGTAAGTTGTTCTATCTACTTCATACAGAAGAAACTGAACATACCGGCATACTCGTTATTTCACGTCTTGACTGAAGCGATAACATTTAAATGAGATGCAGATCTCATTAGGACTGGAGAAGAAGAAGAGGTGGTCTCACCATAGTGGCTTAGTAGTGACGGCGTCTGACTTTAGAATCTCTGAGCTCGGCAAGTGAGAAAAAATGTTGTTCTGTCCTTGAGCAAGACAGTTAATCAGTATTGCTCATGTAAGTCGCTCTGGAGAAGAGAGTCTAATAAATGTAAATGTATTCTGTTTTCCATCCCTCAGTTCAGGGACCTACAGCTTCATGTTATGGTATTGTATGCTACCTTTAACATATTTTTATAGAGGTTGTTTCTTGGACATAGATTAAACCTAGTCTTGGATTAAAAGCCATGTTCAAGAACGATTTGACTTTGAACAGGCTTTTAAGTCTAGGACTATGCTTTATCTTTGTCAGGGAATCCAGCCCATATTGTTCCAGTGAAATGCATAGATCATCTGTAAACAGCTCACATCACAGATGGCTATGTGGTGTGGGAGTCAATCAGCAGAGGTAGGAGGAAGTTAGAGGCCAGGGTCTGGGCTAGGGGGAAGGGGAAGAGGGCCTGGGGCTGAGGAAGTTGGGTCCCAGGCTGTGTGTGTGTGTGTGTGTGTGTGTGCCACTAGAGTCGTCATACTGCTTGTGGAAAGGCTTGAGCAGCGCTGGTGGTGGATGTTTATATTCCTTGCCGAGCAGAGAGCCAGAGAGGTGAGCCACTGTCGTACCTTCTGCTTACCTGTCAGAGCCACCAGCTTCAGTGATTAATGAGAAGGGGAGTGTGAACATGCTCCACATAAGGACAGTGTGTGTGTGTGTGTGTGTGTGTGTGTGTGTGTGTGTGTGTGTGTGTGTGTGTGTTTGTGTGTGTGTGTTTGTGTATGTCTGTCTGCGTGTGTTTGTTGTTTCCGTGCCGGCCTGCTGCTGTTTCTTTGCAGATAAAGCTTGGTCTTACTGAGGCCCACCTGTGGCATGGCGGTACAACAGCCCGGTAATAGCAGCCAGCCCTGGGAGCGTCTTCACCCCGCGGGCCCCTGCCCAACCCAATTAACACAAGCAGAACAACACGTGACCAGAGAACTGGGAACTGGGGAGACTGGCGGCCTTTCTCTATTCATTACCTCGCTCTGAATATTTCAGCGTAGCATGTTAATTGTAATTCAAAAAACATACGTATGATTTCTCCCCGCGGCTGAGTTGGTAGTCGGCGGTCTGTCTGACCTTGGCGGGCTTCCTTTGTGGAATGCGGACGCTTTTGTGCGCTTTTGAACCTGTCCACGAAGCCCTCTCATTGGACTTTTAATTATGCTGTGCATTATTTTGAGGTACAGCGTGCCTCAATTCAATTATTCTTCCTCACAGTGCAGTCTGTCTAGGTTGACTGACCTGGTGGCTTTTAGATGTTATCCAGGGGGCAGGGTAATGAGCCCTACTGGGAAAGGACCGGGGCACTTGGCCGTATGTCCAGTCTCGCTTCATGAAGTCTCCGCTGATGAAATGGAGCGAGCGGAGGTTATCCTTTTTTCCGTTGATCCGCCGCTTGTCGCCACTCACTGCACGTGTGCGCGTGCGTGCGTGCGTTTTCAGTGTTAGGCTGACTGGAAGTCAGGTTTATCGATCAGAGGGCCCTCTGTCAGTGACATTCCCAGCAGAACAATCTCTCGGTAAAGACTTTGTCTCTAATTCTGTTGAGGCAGTGGAATTCCATACCGCAGTGTCGTCATGGCACCCCTGCTGCGCCGTATTCCAGCACTATTTATAGTTAAAACCTATTACAATCCTGAGGAACAGTGAGAGCACACACACACCAGCATGGCATGTGTGAGGTATTTTATGGAGCTGACCTGTGTGGTTTCAGTGGAGTCATCGTTCAGGAGGTCAATAGGGCACCTTCTCCTCCTCGGTGTGCTGTGGGCTGCGTTCTACAGTACTGCAATACAGCCTCAACTCTCCATTAAACTGTTAGGAAACTAGTTAGGAAATTAACATTCCAGTCAGTGAACCGCTGTGCATCCAGCAGGCTGTAAAACAGGTAAAATACCACCCATGAATGGCTGCAGTTATTGGACAATATTACCCACTCACCCCCACCCCCCACCACCACCAGATCATCTGGTTTTAGTCTATCCGCTTGCATTCTTCTTCCATTACGTAGCCCTTTACAGTACTGAAGAACACAGCACTGAGTACCACACACTTCACACATGGTTAAGCCCTTGAAGCCCTGCTTTAAGTTGGTCCAGTCCAGTAGTCGACGAGCCTACTGCAGAACCTGTGCAAATGTCTTTCATCAGTCAGAACAGACAAGCAGATGAGTCACATCTGGAGGGAGGGATTATTGGCCCCAGAAGAACTGGTTCGCATGGCGCATTGAACCATTTGTCTCCAACATGGTGTGCTCATCTTTCCCTTCTGAATAAAAATGGGGGGAGCGGTATAGTGGACAAAAAGGGGTGCACGATCTTCTGACCAATCACAGTATGCAAACTTACGCGAAAGCAAAGAAAGTTTGAAAATGAATCATATGCGCAAACTGCCGAAATTCCCCCTGCCAAAATACAACCCCCCCAGGAAAAGAACCACATTTATGCAATCCATGCGTGAATGGTAACCATGCGTACACTTTCAAGTGGAAGTATAAATGAATCTGGGGACACACATCATTAGGGAGCCTCTGTCATTCCACCATTCCGAGGGAAAAGGAGGGAGGGAGGGCACTGTGAGTGACAGCTGAACACAACAGGAGTAGAGAGAAAAGGATTGTGGGATTGTTAATGTTGGTATGGATGGAGGTGTCGACCCAGAACTCCAGGGGTTCCCTAATGCGTTCCAGGGAAGGATCTGCTGTATTCACAAGAAGCAAAATAAGCAAGCCAAAAATCAACATTAAGATAAGGTTTTCTGATGAATGCTACTTTCCATTATCTACAGTGTGTGGACATGCATGCACTCAGGCCATAGATATCAGGATATCTCCATCCAACCTGTTTATTAGGGTCAAAGGTGACACCAGTCCTCCTAGCATTTATCATGCACACACACACACACACACACACACACACACACCTCTTTGCCCACTTTGCCTCCCCCCTTCCTTCTGGAACCAGTCATGGCACTGGGTAGTGTGTGTGAGTGTGAGTGTGAGTGTGAGTGTGAGTGTGAGTGTGAGTGTGAGTGTGAGTGTGAGTGTGAGTGTGAGTGTGAGTGTGAGTGTGAGTGTGAGTGAGTGAGTGTGAGTGAGTGAGTGAGTGTGAGTGAGTGAGTGTGAGTGAGTGAGTGAGTGTGAGTGTGTGTGAGTGTGTGTGAGTGTGTGTGAGTGTGTGTGAGTGTGTGTGAGTGTGTGTGAGTGTGTGTGTGTGTGTGTGTGGTGATGGATGATACTCAGAGTAGGGATCTAGGCTGAGGTGGTGTCTTGTGGTTCTGGTGGGCTGGAGTCAATTCTCCCACTCCCCTGTCATAAAGAATCTTCTGATTGTTTTACCCCTACAATCCAGGATGGCTGACTCCCTGTCTGTCTGCCTGGCTACCTGTCTCTCTGCCGGGCTCCATGTCTAACTGTCTGATTGTCTGCCTGTCTGTCTGGACATTGCCTAGCTTGAAATCTGCTAACTTCTGCAACTTCTCACTACTTAGCCAGCAGAATGTTAATGTATAATTCCTTAAAGAAATACCCCCTGCTTGCTTCTGGAAATATATAAATAAAATGTAATAATATAGTAGGGAGAATTGAACCCCATTGCAGAACATGGGAACTCTTCAAAGGTTTCTTTAATAAAACATGAATCAGTCTTTTCTCTCAGAGAGACACAACCGTTCCCAGTCAGTTGGCAGACCAAAGGGCATCGCTGCATTACTGGGCCCACACCAGATCAAACACTTTGATGCAGACTTTTGACAAATTGGAGTTGATGAACAGCCAGACCTGCCCGAGCTTCACCAGAAAGGATAGCCCTGATCCCATTTAGCTGTGTTAATTAAGATGACATTCCTTTAGGTAGTAAATGTTTTTAAGTCAACCCTTCTCTTTATTCTATTATTACATTTGAGTATTTTAGCCGACACTCCTATCCAGAGTTATTTACAGTGGTGACATTTACCTGGTTTTGTGCTCCTCCAATCCCCATAATAAGCCCGTTGGAAATGAGAAATAGGGGCCTGTATAGAAATGTGTTTGCCTTTTGGTCATTACAGAAAAGAAAATATCACACTTTCACAGCTTTCAGAGCTATAAACAAAACTTTTTTTTTTTCCCCCAAAGAGGTTTGATGAAGTGTTTAGTGTGAGATGCCAAAATAAGACTGTTTGTCAACTCGGCTTACTGCTGTGTTCTGCCCCCTGGGGCTTTGGCCCTTCAACAGTGGAGACATGTTGTGTCTGCTGCCATATGACAATGTGTGTGAATTAGAATGTCAAACCAGATTACAGTGTGTAGAACCGCCGGCGCGGCAGTGATAACGCACTGTATCTAATTACAGTACTGCTGCCGGTGACGTGCAGCAACTGCTGTGATGAAGGTACCACTGGATATGAGTATTTCGGCCTCAATATGGTTTCTTGGGCTATTTTTGCGTACAGTACATGCATCATTATTAGAGATATGTGCTGTATTGTTACGGAGATTTAGTGTGTGTTTGAGTATGCGTGCAAGGAAAATCACTTTATCGCAGTGGGTACTCTCCTAATGGGTGTTTGCGTAGGATGAATTCAGTAATTTCTATTTCCCCAGACTATGGTTAGCTGTTTGTTTGTAATTCATGATTCCTCGGAGGGCTACAGTGATGTGTACGTGTAAGCGGGGAGTGATAGAGCTCTATGGACTCTGGTTAATTCTGATGGAATAAGGGAAATGTTTTGGACTCGATTATCACCAAGAACGACTTCACAAACCGAAAATGTAATCTTGCCTCCTAGGATCTCGTCTGCGCCAGGATGACTCCCCCCCCCGGATCGTGGAGCACCCATCCGACCTCATCGTGTCCAAGGGCGAGCCGGCCACCCTCAACTGCAAGGCGGAGGGTCGCCCCGCCCCCACGGTGGAGTGGTACAAGGACGGGGAGCGCGTGGAGACCGACCGGGACAACCCCCGTTCCCACCGCATGCTGCTGCCCAGCGGCTCGCTCTTCTTCCTGCGCATCGTCCACGGCCGACGCAGCAAGCCGGACGACGGCAGCTACGTGTGCGTGGCCCGCAACTACCTGGGCCAGGCGGTCAGCCACAATGCCTCTCTGGAGGTAGCCAGTAAGTAGCAGCGACTCCGTCTGTCTGTCTGGGTGCTGGGTTAAAACCTTTAAAAGACGTACGTGACGTGTATCACCGCCTTCTGACGCTAAGGTCAGCGCTGTTAATAATTACCCAGAGCAGTCATTCATTAGATGTGTGGGCTCCGTGTGGTCTCTGAGGTGCCTGTCTGACTGGGTCTGTTGAGGGAGAATATCCAAGGCCAACAGCCAACCACCAGACCAAACCAACCAGAGCCTTGAACCAGAATAGACTGTTCAGTCATGGTCTCTGACACGATAGTGATGGCGTCTCTCTCTTCCTCTCTCTCTCTATCCCTCTCTCTCTCTCTCCCTGTCTCTCTGTTTCTCTCTGTCTAGCTCAGACTTGGTGAGCACCCTGTGTTTTGTGTTTGGGGCCATCTGAGGCGACTACAGCTGTGCCAGACACAAGGAATTGAGCGTGAAATGCCAAGGTTTTTAGAAGGGTGCATCTGACCCTGCACAGGCCTTACCAGCACTTCACTGACAATACTTACGTAACTGGACAGCTGGAACTAAATGCAAAGCACGACAGCCCACCAACCTGCCTGCACTATTTACACTATCTAGGCTGTTTATCCTTTTATCACTATTGTTTATTTTCTTCCTTCCTAGCACAGGGTCAAAGAAGGCACTGTTGTGAAGACTTAATACATATCTTCTTTCCATACAAAATGTGAAATATGGTGTTTTTTTGGCTACACATCTATTTTGTATCCAGCTTGATGGTCTGTGTTGACTCCATAAAGATGTAGATGTAGAAAAGAAGAAGAGGTTTGTGTTTGCTGTCAAGAAAGCAGCAAAACAGCCTTATTAACAACAGATTTTCTATCATTGAAATAACAGCTTCATTTTGGGTAGGCTTTTTGTCTGTATTAGACCAGCTTTTGGGACTGTAGTTGTAATCCTTGTTTCAACAAGTGCTGGATGTCTGGTAGGGAGGCAGGGTTTAACACAACTTATCTGGAGCTACAAGCACAGAGGAAACCACACTCCACTACCTGACTCCAACCCATTCCACTACCTCACTACCTGACTCCAACCCATTCCACAACCTCACTACCTGACTCCAACCCATTCCACAACCTCACTACCTGACTCCAACCCACTCCACAACGTCACTACCTGACTCCAACCCACTCCACTACCTCACTAACTTACTCCAACCCACTCCACTACCTGACTCCAACCCACTCCACTACCACACTACCTGACTCGAATCCTCTCCACTACCTCATTAGCTCTCTCCAACCAGTCCACTACCTCACTACTCTAATCCTCTCCACTCTTTCACTACTTGACTTCAACCCACTCTACTACCTCAGCACCTGACTTTAATCCTCTCCACTACCTCATTAGCTGACTCTAATCCACACCACTAACTCACTTCCAGACTCTAACCCTCTCCACTACCTCACTACCTGACTCTAATCATCTCCACTACCTCAGTACCTGACTCCAACCCAATCCACTACCTCACTACTTGACTCCAACCCACTCCACTAACTCACTACCTGACTCTAATCCTCTCCACTATCTCAGTACCTGACTACAACCCACTCCCACTACCTCACTACCTGACTCCAACCCACTCTACTACCTCACTACCTGACTCCAGCCCTCTCCACTACCTCACTACCTGCCTCTAATCCTCTCCACTACCTCACTACCTGACTCTAATCCTATCCGCTACCTCACAACTGTACCTGACTCTTATCCTCTCCTTTTCAGCTGCAATAACATATTATACAGTCAATGTGTCACAGCAATGTTAAGACAAAAAAGAAACTTAAAGATCTCTTAGGATGTCAGATAACGTTCTCTGTTATGTCTTGGGGTGTTTTCTTTCACAGAATATGTTTCTCTCTGCTTTTTCAGTTACTTACATACACAGCCACACACACTTTTCTGGCTACTTTATCTCATTGCTATGACCAAACACCACGACCACAAACGTTTCTTCTTCAGTGTCTTGATCTGATTACCTCTCAAATGATTTCTAGAAAGCAAACACATTCTAACTGTTCTGGTTTGTCCAAGAAACCAATGAATTGAGCACAGCCAGAACAGTCGTGGGTGAACCTGCATTTAAAAAAAAAAAATACTTGAACTTTGAACTTTGATACTCTGCTTGTTTAAAAATGTTCTAGCTGTTGAAGATGTGACACTGTGAAAAACAACTTAATTGTCAGTCACGCGTAGCGAGTGATAAATCAGCAGATCAAAGTTGTTTGAGTCGTCAAGCAACACACACAAAACCACACTCATTCACACCATTTTTATTCCCCAGCCCTTCTGTTGAGTGGAAGGAATGTGCTCTTCTTCAAAGCTAATTTAGCGCAACCAGAGCTTAATAGAAACATCAGTGAATCCAATTACACATTTACGCATATTACGATATTTGCATGACTGGAGCAGGCATGTCTTCTCTTAAACACTGCCACTGACCTACTTCTGGCTCAATGTTCCTCCTTACTTCCAGGCCTCTGCCCCCCCCCAAGCGTCCCTCGCACCCTTCCCCCTAACCTCTCATCTCCTCCCTGGTTCAGCCTCCACCTCTAACCTGACGACTTAAATAGAGCCTGTTTCACTCTTGCCAAACCCCGGGCCAAGATCATTTGTTTACTTGCCAGACTATTTGCCTTTCATTAACTTTATTACAAGGAGCAACCATTCCTTCCCTCAGCCCTGATGTACTCAGCCCTCTGCTTGCTGTGTGGTCCCCTCCCATTCAAGGGAAAAGGTTAGGGATCCCAGGAGAATGTGCCCTTCTAATTATTCCTCCTCCCATCCTTGTCTCTACCTCTCCTGTATTCTGTACAGTTGTGTAGGCCACCCGTCTTCAAATTAGTGGGGATTCTCAGTAGCAGGAGGAGGTAAAAAAAAAATTGCTGTTCCCTCGGCATGCCTCAGCAAGTGTCCTGCACCCCTCAGGGCTGAGGCTGTCCTGCCTGTCCTCGAACCTCCCCACTACCCGTTAAGACACTGTCTTCCACTGAGCGGGTCTCGCTCAGGGTCCAGGGTGTGACCACTTACCTGAGGAAATGTGGTATCAATTCTCTCAAACGTGTTTGCTTCACATCCCTGCAGTTAAAACTCCAGTGAGGTTGGTGGACAGTTAATATATGACCCACCTGCCATTCACAACAGCTGTGTGTGTATGTGTTTGTGTGTGTCTGTGTGTCTAGTAGTGGACCGGTGTCGAATATGGCTTGCTGTCCCCCTGACAGGTGCCAGTGTTTTGGTTCTGATTTGGCCGTGTTAAAGGTGAGCCTATGGTGTTGTCAACCCACTGTCCCCTCGTGGGGACTCAGTCCGCCTGCACACCCGAAATACACGCAAACCGTTTACGTGGGTTGTTTTTCACGGGCCTTGGGAGGGTGGTGGAATGAGCAGGGGTCATAGGGCCGTGTCAGAGGTTAGAGGTCAGGGACACGGCGACTTATTACTCGCCGTGGTTGGTGACCCTGGAAGGTGGGGGGGGTGGAGGAGGAGCAGCGGGCGGGGAGGGAAGGAAGCCGTGATGGCACAGCGGATGACAGGGATTAACGACAGTGGGCAGCCCTTACACTCCCTGTCGGCCACAGGAACACCATGCCTCCATCTATCACGCCGCTACTTCCTGTCTCAGCTCCCAACACTCACTGGGAGCCCAACACCAAGCCTTTCTTTCTCTATCTCCCCGTCTCGACCCGGGGAGTTCATCGTGGGATGTTGTGGTTCAAAGTTGAGTTTGAACAGACGAACAGCTTGTACTGGCTGAACTGACTTGTGTCCAATTGATTCAACTCCAAGGGGTTGTGCTGACACAGAGGTCATCCACGGGTCATTCGCAGGGTCCAGGGGTCAACCATATGTGGTAGAACAGAGCCCCCTCTGTGTGATACTGCTGAGTTGGGGCTGCGGGGTGGAGGTCAGAACAAAGGACCTGTAAACGTGAGTCAGCGTGTTAACTTGGTGTAGTGATATTTATGTGAATGTGTGACTTTCTGTTGTGAAGGATACCTTTCGTGTGGTACTGCAGTCCCAGGCTCCGGTACATGATGGATAGTAGTCAAGCCCCTGTAGGTGTGGGCAGATTGACCCCTGTCTGTTGTTTATCTTACAAGGTGTGTGTGTTCCCACTCTCTGGGCCAATACTCTGTCACTAAGCCTGGGATACCGCTGTCAGTCAGTGATGTCTCTCCAAGGGGCAGCTCAGCCACTGAACAGACAGACAGGATTATGGGTAACTTGGATACAGCACTGAGGGAGATGTGAGCCAGCCTAAATTGGTTCTGTCAAAGGTCCCAGAACATTCGTTAGCACATGTTTTCATAACACTGAAATGTCCCAGTCCTGCTGATGTTTAGACGGTCTTTGTGTGAAACTTGTTTTTCCCAAAACACATTTTCATCTAATCTGTTTCTGGAAACCTAATGGGAATGTTACAGAGATGTTGTTTGGTGGTTCCTTTTAGATGTTGTGCACAAAATGTTTGTGAATTTTAGGAAAACATTCCAGGAATATTTCATTAATAGGTTTTTTTTTTTTATCACAAATGTTATTTGAATATTGAGGGAATTTTGAAGTGAATGAAAGGTAGGTCCAATGGAAAAGCATTCTTTATCAAAAACATTATTTAAATGTTTAAAGATTGTGGGTGGCTGGTGGTTCGTACGGTATAGTAAACGCCTTCCAATATGCATCCTATTGTTAAATAAACAGTTATCAGAACCTAATGTGGATGAGAATCTCCACTAATTTGAAGACGAGTGGCCCACACAACTGTACTGAATACAGGAGAGGGAGAGACAAGGATGGGAGGAAGAATAACCTAATGTCCTGGGAATGTTCCCAATTTACTACGATCGATTAGTAATAAATGAATTTTCCCAATGTGCTGGGTAATAATTTGTGAACGTTACCAGTTTGCTGGGTAGTTATGTGTGAATGTTCCCAGTTTACTGGGTAGTATTTGTGACGGTCAGAAGTTTAAACTTATCCAAAATAAACCTTGCATTGCTTTGGTGCCCCCCCCCCCTTCCATTTTCCACTGGCTTAAGTAAGAAAAGCCAAAGTCACTGTCTGCCTGCATCGTTCGCTACTAATCAGATGAGGTGGAGGTTTGATGACATCTTGAATCACGGTAATGTATGAGCTGGTGGTGTGGATGAAAGGGCTCTCTGTAGAGGAACCTTGTGGACCTGACAATATTAGTGCTTACTGCTTCTCCTTCATACCGGGGAGACAGACTCAGACTGAGCCTCACTAAGCCTAACTGTGCATCCGTCTATCTGCTGGGGTGGGGGGGACTAACAGCCTTGGTAATGTTCTCACAGACAACAGAGAGACATTGGAAAGCCGTAAGCGGGGCGATAGATGATCTGTATAAAAGGTGTCAGGAATTCATGATTGAAGACAGACTATGAGAGAAAAAAAATGAGGGGAGAGCAGGAGAGTGACAGACATATTGAAAGAGAAGGAAAAGTCTTAGTTCCACTCTCTCTCTCTCTCTCTCTCTCTCTCTCTCTCTCTCTATCCCTCATGGTGAAGAAGGGAGACTTGTTCTTTTGGGGATGGAGAGCTGAAGTGACAGAGCAGAGACAGTGACAGATGTACCGTGTAGCGGAGCCTGAAGCGTGGCCGAGGGCCTGCCGTATCGCCTGGCAAGCAGAAACGCACACACACGGACGCGCACACGTACACTCACACACGTACACGCGCGCTCAGACTAGCGGAGCCGTTCTGAAACGAAAGGGAAGAGAAAAGGGGAAAAAAGACATATAACCTAGTTCCCGTCCAATAAATGTCAGGCAGGACACTCAGCATATTTCTCTGCCTTCAGGGAGCCCAGAGGACCCTGGGAAATGAGCATGTGTCCTATTGACCTCAGAGAGTTGATTCAATCATAAAGCTCTTTATTGAGGTGAGGGAAAAGTCACTGACTGTGTATACTTAAGGATATTGGGCAGTTGTGTCCATTTTAGGGCCACTGTACAAGGTAAAACGAATGGTATTGTTGAGCTGATTGGACAGTATGCCATTTGAGAGACAGTTAGGCTTGCGGCAGGGTTAACGTTTAACCACAAAGCATCAGGTTGGCCTTTATGGAAGAGGTAATGAGTTACTTAGGGCCATAAATACCCACACTACCACAATATTACTCATACACACTCTTAGATTATACACAGATGTGAGTGTGTGTTTCTGTGATTGCGTGTGTGTGTGTGTTGTGTTCTGTGTTCCGTACTTAGTGGATGGCTCCATGGACACGAGTAGGGATCTAATCTGATGAGGTGTGATGAGATCCTTTCAGATGAAACAGAAGAAAGGCTGAATGGACATTCGTCTACTGGACCGTTTTGCTCTTCATCCCATTCAGGCCTATCTCCCTCAGCAAAAGCTATGTAACCCAGCACTGCCTGTCGATACACAACACTACATTAAAGGAAGACACACACTGGGCTTGGCTTTGATGGGCACAGAAATGAGTTTCCCTAAAAGACTAAAATCACTGGTGAGAGGAGCGGGAATGGCTATCATCTGAATGAGTAAGGGGTGGGGGTGGGGTTCGAACCCAGCCCCCCCGATGTGGATCTAAGGACGTGTGTCAGTATCTCAAGCTGGGTGATTGACAGTTTGGAGGCGGGACACCCTTCCACCTCTCTCTGTAGTTGTCCTGTGTGACTTTAATCTGTGAAGAGTGGTTGTTGAGGGGCGGACAGGGGCATTCTCCCTCAGGGGTCAGGCTCCCTGTCTCTGTGTGTCCCACTCCATTAACTAATGGCTCCCCATTTGTGATGTCTTCCACTGTCAGCAGTGGTAACCTCCACTGAAACCTGGCTGCGGTCTCAACCGCAGTACAGCCAGCATGTTTATCCCACAGGTGACTTTAGCATGGCATGTATGGTACTGTAATAAAGGAACTTATTTTCCATAATGGCTTCAGGTCGCTCATATTTTTCTCCCTTTCTACTATGTGTTGATGTGAAACCTTATTCCTGTGTGTGTGTGTGTGTGTGTGTGTGTGTGTGTGTGTGTGTGTGTGTGTGTGTGTGTGTGTGTGTGTGTGTGTGTGTGTGTGTGTGTGTGTGTGTGTGTGTGTGTGTGTGTGTGTGTGTGTGTGTGTGTGTGTG
>JACXGI010011937.1:0-12394 GCA_016801175.1 Esox masquinongy | reverse complement strand
AATGGAATCAGAGTGAGGTGACGTAGTTACAGTACCAGCAGGTGGAGGCATATAGTGAAGTACAGTGTTGTTAACAAAACCAATCAGAGCCACTTGGAGGAGGAAGTCACTGCAGGTAACCCGGTTTACAATCCAGCTGCATGGACTTCAGTCATGACTACATCCAGAGACAGGGATGAATGAGCACTGGGCTCATTTAGATGGTGGTACAACAAACACTTCAACGGCATCATTCTGCACCACTGTTGACAGGAAATAATGTAACTTCATTGAAATTACAGCAGTTCCAACATTCCATACAGTACTGTCCAACGACCTGACAGAGTCAGCGCTTTTTGGAATGAACAGGGCCTGGTGAATCTCACAGACAGACAGACACAGTATGAGACAGGAGGACAGACGATAGTGTGAAAGCACAGGGGGAGGGTGAGTCCATAAGGCACTGTGTTGGATGTGGGGAGCCATAGCGGTGTGAACAATACAGTACAGGTCTGTCTTTTATACATTGACGA
This sequence comes from Esox masquinongy, assembly GCA_016801175.1. Lineage (NCBI taxonomy): Eukaryota > Metazoa > Chordata > Actinopteri > Esociformes > Esocidae > Esox > Esox masquinongy. The sequence continues at coordinate 11,882 of JACXGI010011937.1, read as the reverse complement.
TTAATCTTTGGTTATATTTGGACCGGAGGACATATTTGTGACAATGTTCAGCAGTGGTGGTATATTCAACAGAAAATTTCTTACTGTCTCTTGACCCTGCAACCAAAAGTCATACTTTGTCTTTTATTTAATTTAAATAAAATATAAGTTCAACACCCATGGCAAATCAACCTGTGGGGGTTTTGACAAAAATGTAACTGAACAAAATTAAATAAGAATTATTAATCAAAAACACAGCAAGGAAAAACATTAAACATGAGGCAAGGACACTGAAGTATACAAATAACATAAAATAGCACAAAACATCTGAATTTGACAGGTTAATTGTGAACAGTAACCTGTGAACAACTAAAACAGTACATACATTTCAGTTTGGTAAATCAACAGTGGCTCATTACAATACTGTGTTGAATAAGCAAGAAATCAAATAAGAATACTGACTGTCCCTGTTTCTCAGCACGGAAAAGACTACATTTCCTTCAGCAATGCAATGCACTGACCTGACCTATGAATCTTTCATTAAATGACCTAGAAATCTTTCAGCTACATTTCGGTGGTGTAGCCAGGAGGATATTCAAAGAGGCCCCAATTCAGACGAGTCACTATGAGAGGGTTGATTTTTCACTTAAGTCTATGTCAAGTCTGCTTAAGTATGAATTAAGCCCTAAGAAAAACTAAGGTGCAACACAATAGCCTACCTACAGTGCAATAAAAGGTTCAGATTGTGTGTCTGGATCTTCCCACTATAAAATAGAATAAACACAGATAGATATAGATCTGATCATGTGCCTGGATCTATCCACTATAAAATAGAATAGACACAGAGATCTGATCATGTGCCTGGATCTATCCACTATAAAATAGAATAGACAGAGATAGATATAGTTCTGATCATGTGCCTGGATCTATCCACTATAAAATAGAATAGACACAGATAGATATAGATCTGATCGTGTGCCTGGATCTATCCACTTCATTAAATAGGGGAGTACAATCAGTTGTTTTAATTTAGGTTTTGCTGAAACACTGCATTTGAATTGCTGCGATTTAATCTTTAACTTAACTATTGTACAAATTTGGTCCTTTAACGTAAATACATGACATCAGTGTAATATCTAAAGACATTCACAGGTAGGGTTACCATGTTGGCATATCAATAACGTTAAGGTAGCATCATCAGTAACCAGGATATGGAAAGACATTGTGCTGAATGAAAACAAGGCTCATGTAGATGTGTGCGAGTTACAAACTATTTCTAACAACGCTCTATCACTGAATGCTGAATGCTGATTGGCCAATATGACGTCACATTACTTTTCACTTCTCTAATTTGCATTGGTAACTGGTTTATAAGAGCAATAAGGCATCTTGGTTTTTTTTTGTATATTGCGTTTGTGATGCTTTCGTGCCTTAGCACTGCTCTTAGGCCGTGGTATATTGTCCATACACTACACCCGCTCGTGCCTTATCGACTAAATATACCAGGTTCCACTACTATTGCAGGGGTTAATTAATGAATGGGAACAGCTCCAGTAGGATTACTGCAGGCTTTGGTCTAGTGTGGTGGCTCTAAACTCAAGCTGCAGTAGACCAAGGGCATTGAACTGAATCACTGTCACAAAACAAGGCAATGCATGGGTCATGGTGGATAAAGATGTAGAACAACCGACACAGCACCCTGGTACCAAGTTAGTTTATACCAACGTCTGCATATCAACCCTCAACATCCTGGTGGAAAACACAAAGTGTAGAATGTAGCACCAGAAGATGGAAAAGCAGGAGGCTCTTACAAGATAAACCAATACCTGTATGGTAAAGGTAAAAATGGTCATAGTTAAAGGAAAGGTATCAATGTTTTCAGGTTAAATGACAGATGTCCTTCAGGTCCCACTGTCCTGGGAAATGCTGAATCAAAGCAGATTCAGCATTTTGTCATTACCACCCCCCTAAAGAGTCTACACCGCTGTTTCAAGAAGAATACATGCAACAACACCTCAAATAAAAATCCTCAGGATCAGCAGTCAAGACAGGGCTTTGGCAGAGAGGCCCTGGCCAGAGCTGGAGAGCAGTTGCATATCTGTCCTCCAACAATATGGCCACCCGGTCCAGTATAATGTTCACCATAGGACTGGGGTCCAATGGGGTCAGTCAGGCCAGAGGATAGAGGCAGGTCCAGATTTGAGTCTGAAGAGAACCGTTCATGTCTAAAATGATTCTATCCATACTTCGGCTACAAGCTCGCATACGAGACAACCTCCTCATTCAGTTGACAGTTTGGTCAGGTTAGTCAAGACTCCCACCCCAGCAGGACTGTCTTGTCTCTCTCCTGTACAAAGGAACTTCCATGGGAAGCATTGCTAGGTTGGAGCAGGCAGGCAGACAGGCAGACAGACCGGCAGGCAGGTCAGTGGTATGTGTAGGGGTTAGGGTGTTCTGTTCAGCTGTGGTAGCTGGGCACGGCTTGTTGTTTCTGGGAGAGGCGCATCAGCTCCTCCCTTATAGCCTTGATGAGGGAGGCCGAGGAGTGGTTGGGGGGAGAAGAGGACTCCTCACTGGGGTAGCTGAACCCGGCGGTGTGGTTGTCTAGGTGGGCAGGCAGGGCTGAGGGCTCCCTTCGGGCACTCCTATTGGACATCTGGAACATAGGGGAGGAGGAGTCAGGGAAGGCCAGGAGAACCTGAGACACACAGGGACAAAGAGACACAAGAGCAGGGAGGAGGTGCAAAGAGGAAACGGGGGAAAGTTCTGGTCAAATCATGGGATTAGTTCATCCACAGATGACCAGCTGGGAGGTAAAAGAGCTTGACTAACGGATCTACTACAGTACACAGACATCCAGCAGCACTGACAGGAACATGACCACTCCACTGTACAGTGTAGAAGGAGATTTCAGGAGGACATGAGGAGGTGCAGTCCGGCAGTGTGAGGCCAGCACAACTCACAGGGTCTCTGGTGGGTCTGAAGTCATCGTCAGGGTAGGGGCCCCATCCTGAACCCCCAGTCTGACCTGGAGGGGCCCTGCTCCCTGCTGGGTACCCCCCGTTGACCCGGGTTCCCAGACCCACCTGGGTCAGGTGATGGAGCTGGGCGCCTACACACAGACAAACATATCAGTAAACACACATACATCTATTGACTGTGTGTGTGTGTGTGTGCGCGCGTGTGTGTGTGTGTACCTGTGGTGCCCCCTACTGGTCGTGGCCTGGCAGATGAGGGCATGTCTTCAGTGTACAGACCCCTGGAGGGGTAGAGGCCGTCTGGGTGGAGCTGGTCACCATTTCCTGGGTCACCTGGTGAAATGTAACTGGAGCCCAGGCCCTGCCTGAAATACAGACACACACACACACACACACACACACACACACACACACACACACACACACACACACTTGTCAAACACTGTCAGAGTGTCTTTTGCGTCACCCGTGAAGTGGGTGTCAGTCATTGTTTCAGTGAGTTGTCCAAATGTTTCAACTAGGGTTGTGAACGTTAAAACGTCTAAACCACAGTGATATCCTTCACATTAAGAAGAACATTGTCATTTTTTACTTCCCACAAGGAGGACCTAGCTAAAAAAAAAATCACTGTTTCACTGTTAAGCAAAATCAGTCACATCCAATCTGTCACATCCATAGTGTCTACATGTATTTGTGGGTGAGTAAAACAATCAATCATCTGAAACAAGAGACCATAGAAATGGCAACCGTGTCTGTCTTCTACTGAGCAATTCAGAGACCTCCACATAGATTGGATCCATTAAACTTCTGAAATAAAGATGATCCACACTGAATTATGGATGAGGCCCGATTCCCTGACCTGCACATGAACGCATGTATGAGGAAACATCCCCCACTAAGGAACTGGGAATATGAGACCACAGATGGAACGTATGGGTCAAATTAGCTTTGCCAAGAGTCGTGAGGGACAAATTAGTTAATGATACAATACTGAATTATATCAAATATTAACCTGTCGTGTGACCCTTGAATGCTGATGTTAAAAATGTTAATTATAGTAACCAGTTCATAATAGCAATTTGCCACCCCTGGATACATAACAAATATATACCACAGTGAAGAGTTATATAAAGACACAGGATGCATTGTAAATATTAGCCATATACCACACCCCCTCACACAGGCCATATACCACACCCCCTCGCACAGGCCATATACCACACCCCCTCGCACAGGCCATATACCACACCCCCTCGCACAGGCCATATACCACACCCCCTCGCACAGGCCATATACCACACCCCCTCGCACAGGCCATATACCACACCCCCTCATACAGGCCATGTACCCCCTCACACTTGCTGTACACCACACCCCCTCACATTCAGTCATGGTTGTACTCACCTCTGTAGTAGACTTGGGACTGAAGGAGGTGACAGCCCTAACTCTGCATACCTCTGAGGAGAGAGATGGGCATAGTCAGCACAAACACACATACACTGGGATAGACAAGGGACACCACAGAAGCTTGCTGATCATGTTCTGCACATCTAAACACACATCTCCCAGATAAAGCACTGGGAGATGTGCTTTATCTGGAAGCAACGTATTGATAATTTTACTGATAAACTTTACATAACCCTGGCGTAACAACTTTCAGACAGCATTCTTAACTTCGGGATTTTGTAGAAAGTAGAGAAAAAGCCTATGGGATTATTTGGTTTCGGTTTTCTAAGTGACCTTTCAGAATATATTAATGCTCTGAACAAAAACAAGTGTGGATAATCTTTTATAAGACCAAAGAGGAACCCAGGCTCTTTCCACACCTGTTTTTATTGGGCTACTTTAAGACTTTAGAGCTCTTAGGGCCAGTTTCACAGACACAGATTAAGCCTAGTCTAGGACTACAGAAATCAAGCTCAATGGAATTCTTCATTGTGTTAAAAAAAACCTGGCCTTTAAACTACTTAAATGTCTTTACACAACAAGAAAGTCAATGAAAATATTAAAAGAGTCAATATTGAAGTAATAGGTCCTGAGGTGGGAGTGCTATAGCTAAACCTGAGGGCTGTTCCTAGGTACAACTCCCAGAAGAGCCAGAAAAGTATAAAAATATTCCAATATACCACAGCTTTCTGCCCATCATCATCCTGGACCCAAATGACCCAAGTTATAATTGCTCCTATTAAAAGCCAAAATTCAGTAGCATATTTTGTCTGGTCCTGCCTCAAAGGCACTAAAATAAGACGTAAACATCAGGGGCTGGTTCCAAAGACAAGAAAATATCAAGCTCCATGGGGATTTCAGTTGAGATGGATTTTTTATTCCTGGACCAGACCCAGAAGGTTTTCTATTGGAAAGCAACAGAATGGCACTAGTATTTGAATAATACCCAACAATTCTTATAATTGAATTAATTATAATTCAATAATACTGACTTACACTGGGCAAATTAACCCGTCAGTCACAGGGTTGGGGCACTGTATTTGAAACACATGATTGGTCGTGCCTCATGGCAAATAATCATCCCATGAATTCTTCCAGTGTTACCAGTGGTGTGGTACCAGTTTTTACAGAGCAGGCTGATGGCTGCAGTGGCATACAGCGGTCTGGAGCTGTTGTGTTCTGGAGCTGTTGTGTTCTGGAGCTGTTGTACTGTAGGGCTGAATGAGTTAGTGGGGTCACAGGGTCGTACGGGAAACGGGTCAAGCAATCCTTAACGGACTACTAACTGGAAGACCTCACTGAACCTGAACATGTCATAGGAAGTAAGTTTGTGTCGAGAGTCGAGTATAAGCCCCTTACTGGCTAGGGATCAGAGCAAACTTGAGCACAGACTGGACTGGTTATATGTATTAAACCAACAGACCGCTGGCTGTTTCCCATGACCAGGTGAGAACTGAATCACACCTCAGCTTTACAAAAGCCTGCAGAATCCCGCGACAAACCCTTTGGCGTCAACGCCTGTGTAGAAGGACCAGGATGAGACAGGAGATAGTAGGATCAGAAGTGCTAGTTAAGACTCACCGGGGATAAAGGACTGATTGGTGGGTAGGACGAGCCCCAGGGACGGGCTCCATTGCGGGCCGGGGGGCTGGTGTTAACCCCAGGCAGGGTGACACCAGCCGTGCTGCCCTGGGAGGTGGGGGACACCAGGGCAAAGGCGTCGTCTAGCAGGGAGTGCATCTGCTGCCGGGCCTCCTCAATGGAGGGCTGGGGAGGCATGTAGGGGGGCGGAGGAGGAGCGTGCCCCAGGGGGGGGGAGTTAGGGCCCATGAAGACGTCATCGTTGGGGGAGGGGGTCCCAGAGTCCGGAGCCTGATCAGGGTCCGACTGGAATGACAAGACAGGAGGTGGAGAAAGGGAGTAAAAAGACAGGAGGAGACAGAAAGAGAGGAGAAAGAAAGGAGACAGAGAAAGAGAGGAGGAGAAAGAGAGGTGGAGAGGACAAAGAGAATCATTCACCAGAGCCATTTAACATAAATGCTGGAATGGCAATTCAGCAGCAACCTGAAGGAAATCTGATTCTGTATTATTTTTTCAATCAATGCAAATAGACATACATGTTAGACCAGACAATGACATGGTTTAATCTCTGCTCTGATCACATTTCTACTTGGAGGAGTACTGATTGACATGTCACTGTGAGGGAGTCGGGGCTCGGAAACAATGGTGTCCCGTTGTCCCGGGGACGATAAAAAATGTCCCGGGACGGTTCAACACAGACTTTGGGACGATTGCGGGACGACAGGCCAGAAAAATACAAAAATGCATTAACTAGTGATTCCATACTAACATCTCTAAACACAAGAACGATTAAATCATCATACTCGGCTTAAAAGTTCATTAACTATGAATAACTAAGTCACATTACAAGCACTGCAATGCGTTCATCGGGAAGATGGCGGTGCATCGAGAACACCATTCTCAAATGAGCACCTGATGCAAGCGGTTTTTGTAATGCGACGGATGGATATATTGACTATAGCTAATGGGAAACCAGAAAAGGAACCAGGCAACCCTAGTTCAGCCAGCCCGCAATTAAAAGAGAATTGTTGTTGCCCTCACTGGACTGGAACCCGGGTCTCCCACGTGAGAGGTGTCCTTAACATACACCTAGTGTCAGTATAGCATCTCGACTAGGGATGCACCCATACCACTTTTTTACAGACCGAGTACAAGTACAAGTACTTATATTCGGGTACTTGCCGATACCGAGTACCCATACCAAGTAGTCAAAGCTGCACTAGGTAGGATTTTTTCAGTAAAAAAACAAACGTTTTGTCCCCAATAAACATGTTGTGGTCCTCTACGTTAACTTACTTAAGCTCTAACCATTTCTCAATGTGCTCCACCTTATAATATTCTTTGCCTTATATAATGTATTATTTAAATAGTAATTTGTTTCATTTATATTTTACCCCAAATAGTTTACCCACCGCAGGGTTTTATTTTGAAGGAAAAAGTCTTATTGTTGCTGTCTAATGTATATAACGTTTCACCGAATACTTTTATTTTGAAGGCAAAACACGAAAACCGGAGGTCTTATTGCTGCTGCCGAATCTCTAATGTTGCCTGCACGACGCTAATCCATTGTAGCTATGGAGTTGTGACAGTTAGCTTCTTACTTTGAGTTGTCGCTCAGACGATGGCTGCCTTTATATCAATGTGACAGCCACTTCCTGACTGCTCAACACAAACGTGCGCTTACACAGACACAGCCAGTTACTTTTCTCTGACCTCACTACTAGCTAGTTACACGTTTCTGCTATGATCAGGTAACTAGATATTTTGCTGGCTGATGTTACTGTTAGTTTTACATGCTTTAACATGCTTTTTAGTGCACTATATTGTGGTGTTATGTTGTTTAACATGGCAGCTAGTGTTGGAATTGAATATCTCAGCATCATGGAATATTATGTTTGTTTAAGTTAGAGTTCAATTAATAGATTAAATAATTAATAACTAAACAAATTTGGTTTGTGTAATGTTAACTGTCTGCGTCAGAAATAAACAAATTACTTAAGAAGTGTTGCAAATGACCTAAACCCATGTTGGTTTTTCAAAATGTAAAAAATAACATATATGTAAAAAATAACAAATATTCTAATTTTGGGACGGGTCAAGTTCAGTTTGAGACGGTTGAAATTGCACTTCGGGTTGGTGCCGGGACAGTGAGAAAAAAAAGTTAGTTGCGAGCCCTGGAGGGAGTGTCCCCAGGTGAACTCACCACATAGGCCACGTTGTTAACACCAGGATATCGCCGGTAGGTTCCATCACTTTCATTGGAGATGAGGCGGTCCTTGTCTGCTTCTGTCAGGCCGCCGTTCAGCTGGTGCTTCTTCTTCTGCCTTGGAGAGCGTTTGCCCCGGCCACTGAGACAGACCCACACAACTTTAACAAGCTCTAAGTTTCCTTAAACCATGTAAAGAGGTGCACACACATTGACTATCACTAAAATGGCCCCCCTTTTCATTAAGTGCGCTCATGTTGACCGGTTCGTCTGGCACCCTATTCCCTATATTACTATAGTCCAATAATAAATAATATACTCAGTTATTATTACATAGGGAATAGTATTCTTTAAATAAAATTAATGGCAAAATAAAAATGTAGGCCATATCTCTTATCTAGTGGTTGTTTGGAATGGAATGAACGCATCAATTTCAACAGAGGCAGGCTTTATTGACCAATGACCACATTTATGTGCCAAAACTTAACCTAACTGGTAATGCCCAAAGCTAAAAGTAAACCCAATTCTAACACAAAAAATTTACACTTTATGCCCAATTAGATGCTTTTTCCTAAACCTAATCCCTAAACTGGCTTTCATACTGTCCCTAGTTGGGATCTGACAAAAACCTTGTGGGGACCTATTTTCCAGGTTTCACAGCCATTGGGAGGACATGGGGTCTCATCATGTACACATACACAGACAGACAGACAGACACTCAGTCACAGTGTAACTCTTTCCTGACCTCTTTTTTGGCTCCATGAACAGCGAGGGCATTTGGATGTCAGGGTCCAGGATCTTGTCGATCTGCATCTGGGCCTTGTGGTAAATTCGGTCCTGGTCTTTGGGGTCAGTGGTCTGACCACTGTCCACCAGGTCATCCATGGCGGGGAAGTCATAGTGACCCTTCCTCTTGGCCCGCAGACGGATCTTATTCCGGTGGTGCTCGATCTCAGACTTATGCCTCAACGCCACCTGGATCTTAACCAGAACAGGCACGACTGCAGTGAAACACACCAGGCCACATGTAGCTACACTACACACACACAGCCTCACCAAGATCACGTCTCTGTATGTCCACACACACCACAGAGAAGGATCAGGATCAAAGACTGCTCATGCCATTGCTTCCTGTCAGCACATGTTCCATGTGTCCGCTAATGAAGGACAGTACAGTCACCAGAACAGGTCCCTGTCCTTGTCCATCTGGTCATGCTTCCGACCTGGACTAAGTTTAAATAGACTCTGGACTCAGCCTACATGCATTTATTAATTATTACAATTTGTACTCTTAATACGTTCACGCGGCACAGCCAAAAGAGGACTGGCCACCCCTCTGAGCCTGGGTCCTCTCTAGGTTTCTTCCTAAATTTCGGCCTTCTTAGGGAGTTTTTCCTAGCCACTGAAGTTCAACACTACTGTTGTTTGCTCCTTGGGGTTTAAGGCCAGGTGTTTTGTAAAAGCACTTTGTGACAACTGCTGATGTAAAAAGGGCTTTATAAATAAATTTGATTGATTGATTCACCAGAACACCACCGTAACCCCGAGAGGGCTCACCTCCTTGTTGCAGACGTTGCGTGGGTCAGGCCCTCTGCCGTTGACACCGTTCGTAGTGGGGCTGTGGCGCTGAGGCAGGACGGCCATCGGCTGCATGGCGATCAGCTGGATCTTATTGGGCAGGCGCCGGGTGCCATCGGCTGAGCGGGACATGCGGTCCACGTGCTCAAAGATGGAGGCCGAGGAGAGCTGCTCATCGTGGCCGTTCATGGGCGGAGGACCTGAGGGAGATTGGAGAGAGATTGACGGTAACATCACAACCTGGCAGGGGTTGTCATTAAGGTGACTGATCTGCATGTTTGGGATTTTGAGGATCGAGGCTTCAATGTAAGTGCACTTGGTTAAATGTTGTTATATATCAATCCTATTCCAAAGCCTAATCCTATTCCAATCCTATTCCAAAGCCTAATCCTATTCCAAACCAATCCTATTCCAATCCTATTCCAAAGCCTAATCCTATTCCAAACCAATCCTATTCCAAAGCCTAACTCTTAAGTTAACCAACAAGAATGACCGCCAAAACTTGACAGAGTTGTTAACTTAATTCCACGCCTCAGAGATTTAAGTGCATTACTAAAGTGAGACAGCCATCCATTGTTGAGAACTCACAGGTGTTGTTTTATTACTTTCAACACCAGGGGGCAGATCCTTTATGAACCAGTGTTCTCTGTACGCAGATGATACTTCTCAGATGATACATCACAGATGACACTTCTCAGATGATACATCACAGATGACACTTCTCAGATGATACATCACAGATGACACTTCTCAGATGAGTATACCAATGTGAGATACTACTAATTCAGATTAATAGCCAAAAGGGAACTACAACACGAAACAGATCTAAGCTTGTTGCTCATGATTTCTTTGTTCTCTAAGAATAAATGTCTCTACTCCGAATAGTGGAGATGGATGAGAAGCACGACACAAAGCAATCATGACACAATGGAAGTCCTATCACAGCCACACGAACAGCAGCTATAGAGGCACAAAGCCTTATCTACAACATAGACAGACAGACAGACTGACCCAGACAGAAAAGAAAATTCTTACCAATCCTATTCTTTCCTGCCAGCCACAACAGGAAGACAGAAAATGATAAGGGAAAGTGGTAGACAGAAATATGGAAGTTAAATAGAATGTAATCTCGTTTGAAACACATCCATCCAGTCTACAGTTTGTCATTTCAGCAGCCCCATATATTACAATAAACAGTTGAAGAGTTTGACATCGCTCTGCGTTACATCACCCCTGGTGTGCTGTGACTTTGGCCTGACCCTGTCCATGCCGTTGCCAGGGCAGATAGGCCAGGGTGAGAGAAGACAAAGGCAGAGCTCATTTAGAAGGACCAATTCCAGTGCTGATAGCGTTCAGTCTCCTGGCCTCAGCTGAGCCTATTTAGACTGTGGGGGAATGGGAGAGCAGCCACGGGCTGGATTTGGCATGCTGTGTGGGGGCCTTCAGAGAGTGTGTTTGGGTGTGTTTGTACTCAGAGGGTACGTGCACAGGCGCGTGTGCTCTAATGGTCTCTGTGTATATCTGAGGTGTGGACGGGAGCCAGTGTTGCCATGGGCGCTTGCCATTTAAAACACTGATGGGGATCTTGCGGGCCTGCTTGCTGTCGTTGGGTGTGGCAATGGCTCTCGGGTTGTCAGTGGCTGCCTCCCTCTCACGATCACTGGACCCAGCGCTCACCATGGAGTCCCCATCCGATGGAGAGATCCTGTCCCCGGGGACAGACACACAACCACAGGACATGGGCACATCAATGACAAGGGCTAATATGACCTTGTGTTGTGGGGGTCATGGAGAAGACAATTAAACGAGCGGACACTTTTGGCACAAAATGTAAGCATGTATGTATGTCAGTGCTTTACTATTTTCTGCCTGGCTTATGTGCCACTGTTATAAGAAGAAACCTCGCAGCAAAACACAACAAACAGTGAACTGTGTTATATTAATAATAAATGAATTTGGGCTGTTGTGAAGGGAACGTCTCTCAAAGCCTTGTCCACTGGAATGTTCCTGCTGAGATGAATCAGACAAACATGTTGCCCCCCCACACAGACAGACAGACAGACAGACAGACAGACACACCCACACACACACACACACACACACACACACACACA
>JACXGI010011936.1:0-23922 GCA_016801175.1 Esox masquinongy | reverse complement strand
GATATGAGGTTTATAATGAACCAGATATGAGGTATATTATGAACCAGATATGAGGTATATTATGAACCAGATATGAGGTATATAACGAACCAGATATGAGATGTATTATGAACCAGAAATGAGGTAAATTATGAACCAGATATGAGGTATATTATGAACCCGATATGAGGTTTATAATGAACCAGATATGAGGTATATTATGAACCAGATATGAGGTATATTATGAACCAGATATGAGGTGTATTATGAACCAGATATGAGGTATATTATGAACCAGATATGAGGTGTATTATTAACCAGATATGAGGTGTATTATGAACCAGATATGAGGTGTATTATTAACCAGATATGAGGTGTATTATGAACCAAATATGAGGTATATAATGAACCACATATGAGCTGTACTATGAAGCAGATCTGAGGTATACAGTGGATATAAAAAGTCTACACACCCCTGTTAAAATGACAGGTTCTTGTGATGTAAAAGAATGAGACAAATATAAATCATGTCAGAACTTTTCAACCTTGAATGTGACCTATAACGTGAACAATTCAATTGAAAAACAAACTGAAATCTTTAAGGGGGAAAAATAAAAAATAAAAAACTCACAATAACCTGGTTGCATAAGTGTGCATACCCTTAAACTAATACTTTGTTGAAGCACCTTTTGATTTTATTACAGCACTCAGTCTTTTTGGGTAGGAGTCTATTAGCATGGCACATCTTGACGTGGCGAGATTTGCCAACTCTTCTTTGCAAAAGCGCTCCAAATCTGTCAGATTGCGAGGACATCTCCTGTGCACAGCCCTCTTCAGATCACCCCACAGATGTTCAATTGGATTCAGGTCTGGGCTCTGGCTGGGCCATTCCAGAATGTTAATCTTCTACTGGTGAAGCCATGCTTTTGTGGATTTGGATGTGTGCTTTGGGTCGTTGTCGTGCTGAAAGGTGAACTTCCACTTCATCTTCAGCTTTCTAACGGATGCCTGAAGGTTTTGTGCCAAAATTGCCTGGTATTTGGAACTGTTCATAATTCCCTCCACCCTGACTAAGGCCTCGGTTCCAGCTGAAGAAAACCAGCCCCAAAGCATGATGCTGCCACCACCATGCTTCACTGGCCGGGCTTGGATGTTTTTCTTTGTAAGAATAGGCTTCCGTCTTGCCACCCTACCCCATAGCCCATTCATATGAAGAATACGGGAGATTGTTGTCACATGTAGTACACAGCCAGTACTTGCCAGAAATTCCTGCAGTTCCTGTAATGTTGCTGTAGGCCTCTTGGAAGCCTCCCTGACCAGTTTTCTTCTCGTCTTTTCATCAATTTTGGAGGGATGTCCAGTTCTTGGTAATGACTCTGTTGTGCCATATTTTCTCCACTTGATAATGACTGTCTTCACTGTGTTCCATGGTATATCTAATCCTTTGGAAATTCTTTTGTACCCTTCTCCTGACTGATATCTTTCAACAATGAGATCCCTCTGATGCTTTGGAAGCTCTCTGCGGACCATGGCTTTTGCTCTGAGATGCAACTAAGAAAATGTCAGGAAAATCCTACTAGAATAGCTGAACTTTATTTGTGATTAATCAGTGTCACTTTAAATGATGGCAGGTGTGTAATGACTTCTATTTAACATGAGTTTGAACGTTATTGGTTAATTCTGAGCACCGCCACATCCCCAGTTATAAGAGGGTGTGCACACTTATGCAACCAGGTTTTTATTTTTCCCCTTCGAAGATTTCAGTTTGTTTTTCAATTGAATTGTTCACATTATAGGTCACATTAAAAGTCAAAAAAGTTCTGACATGATTTATCTTTGTCTCATTCTTTTACATCACAAGAACCTGGCATTTTAACAGGGGTGTGTAGACTTTTTATATCCACTGTATAATGAACCAGATATGAGATATGTTATGAATCAAATATGAGGTATATTATGAACCATATATGAGGTATATTATGAATCAGATATGAGGTATATTATGAACCAGATATGAGGTATATTATGAATAAGATATGAGGTATATTATGAATCAGATATGAAGTATATTATGAACCAGATATGAGGTATATTATGAATCAGATATGAGGTATATTATGAATCAGATATGAGGTATATTATGAACCAGATATGAGGTGTATTATGAAGCAGATCTGAGGTATACAGTATAATCAACCAGATATGAGGTATATTATGATCAGATATGAGGTATATAATCAACCAGATATGAGGTATATTATGAATCAGATATGAGGTATATAATCAACCAGATATGAGGTATATTATGAATCAGATATGAGGTATATAATCAACCAGATAAAAGGTATATTATGAATAAGATATGAGGTATATTATGAAGAAAATAAGAGAGGTGTACTATGGAACAGATATGAAAGTTAATACTACAAAGCACATCTGATGAGTATTATGATTCAGATATGAGAAGTGTATTATAAAGCTGATATGAGGGTGAATATTACATGCAAGGATGGTTCAGCTGAGCTCTGGGTCAACATACACCTCAGGGGTTAACTGACATTTGTCTGATTACATTAACTGAAACCAAGATACACTTCAACTAACCCCAACCCTAACTCAACTATCTATATTCAACTATCTATATTCTACTATCTATATTCAACAATCTGTATTCAGCTATCTGTATTCAGCTATTTATATTCTACTATCTATATTCAACTATCTATATTCAACTATCTATATTCACCTGTCCGTATTCTACTATCCGTATTCTACTATCCGTATTCTACTATCCGTTTTCAACTATCTATATTCAACTATCTATATTCAACTATCTATATTCTACTATCTATATTCAACTATCTATATTCAACCTCTGAGTGAGAATCAAGTCAGTATTTGCACCGCCATGTCACATCACAACTGAAACAATTATCCTGACACGTTGAATGGTAATAAGTATTTTGAACAAATCTCCCACTTCTTGTCCACCATTTCAGTGTGCAAATGGGACTGTGAGCTGTGAGTAGTGACTGCTTATGTTTTTCCCCATTCTCTATAAGTAGGAAGGCATAGACTATCTCCATTCACTACACATTGACTCTGGCAAGTTTTAACAGAATGGAAAGGTGGGAAATAGATCTATCCCTATGATCAGTGGAGTGTAAAGTGATGTACTGAAAGGCAAGAGAGGGAAAGAAAAAGAGAGAAAGGGGGCAGAAAGTATACAGTGCATAGTGTGTGAGAGAGAGAAAGGAGCATAAAGTAAACCGTGCATAGTGAGTGAGTGAGTGAGTGAGTGAGTGAGAGAGAGAGAGAAAGAGAAAGGGGCATAAAGTATACAGTGCATAGTGAGTGAGTGAGAGAGAGAGAGAGAGAGAGAGAAAGAGAAAGGGGCATAAAGTATACAGTGCATAGTGAGTGAGAGAGAAAGGAGCGTGCACATTGGATTGTACTGAAGTAAATAAATAACACTAGACTGACTGCCAGGGTTGTCAGATAACTGCACAGCTGATTCACACAGCAGCCACAGAACAAGACCTGTCTGAAGACAAGACAAGTCTTGGCAGAACTAAAGCACTTCCACTTCTCAGGTGTACCTGAGGTTTCACCAACCACAGCTCCAGGGCTCTTACTTCAGCTGGCTGTGCCTGTAGCCTCCCTGACAACTAAACACTCAGAACTCTTCACGTTCCCCACATTTTGTTGTGTAATACGTTAATTTGTAATTGATTCATTTTATTTATTTTTTTACCAGGAATCTTCACACAATACCCCATAATAACAATGCGAAAAATATGTTTTTAGAAATGTGTGCCAATTTATTGAAAATGAAAACCTGAAATGTCTCATGTACATATTCAGATCCTTACCCATAACACTTCCGATTTAGCTCAGATGCATCCTGTCCTAAGAACTTTGCCTCTAGAACATAAATGGAGTCCATCTCTGGCAAATTCAATTCATTACAGATGATTTAGAAAGGAACACACCTGTCTATGCAAGATCCCACACTTTACTGTGCATGTCAGAGCAAAAACCAAGTTATGAAGTCCAAGGAAGTCTCCGTAAACCTCTGAGATAAAATTGTTTCGAGACACAGAGCTAGGGAAGGTTATAAAAAATCTGTTAAACTACTGAATGTTCCCAGGAGCATTTTAGGAAATAAAAAAACAGCAGCATTTTACCATTAAAACATTTCAAAACTACAGAAGGTATTCTGAGTAACGTTTCCCAGTCCTATGGTGATTAAATGAGAATACCTCAACTCAATCCACATCCCTCTGCATCCAATTTGTCACCATTTTAAGAGGCTGGCGTTTTTCAATTTCACAGTGCTAAACAACAAACGGAATGGCTGATGACAATGCTGGGAGGTGTGGGAAGGTAGTCCCCTGGGAGGACTGAGTGTGTGTGTGTGTGTGTGTGACTTGGTCTTCCCAGCGAGTTGAGACAGGGTCCTGGTTTCATTTAGTACACCTGTCAAACTGCGAAAATGACCGTCATCTTCTCACTTCACTCTGTGATACAAGGCCAAAAGACACCGGGAGACTGGAGGAGGCAATTCTATTCAGGCCCGCCGATAGGGGGGGACAAACGGGTCTGTTGTCTCGGGCCCAGGGTAGGGGGGGGGCCCAGAACTGACATTGGGTTGACATTAAAGGGCCCATCTAAGATTATCTCGTCCAGGGCCCAGGCAAGACTGTCAGCTAGCCTGATTCTATTGTTTACAAAATGAACACAAAATACAAACATACACATTCTATCTAACATCTCTATTGTTTAACAGCACAGATTAGATTAATATAATACTGTAGAACAGATTAATACTGTATATAGATTATCTCCCCATTCTTTATGCATTGCATACTCATCCAAAAAGACAGTGACGTGAAGTTATGATGGTTATAACATTGACTGCCAGGCTCCTTCAGTGTTCTGTACTGGCACATAAACTCCATTAATATGTAGTGTGTATTTTTGTGTGTGTGTGTGTGTGTGTGTGTGTGTGTGTGTGTGTGTGTGTGTTTTTCTCTCTTCAGGTTTAATGTCCACTTGTTGTTTTCGACTTTGAGAACGATAGAGCAGAGAGACCTTTACAGCTCTTAATAAGACACTCTTGGCTTATTCCAACTGAGAGCAAATGTTTCACACACTGTCTTGAATGATTAATTATCTAGTTTATTAATGAATGATGTACACCATGCTATGGGGAATCCTAGCAAGTAAATCTTTTCAGGTAGGTTGTTATTGAACAACATGTTGTAAGTGATAAAGAATGTTGTCTTTCAGTCGCTCCATGCTTCATGAATCCATGTATTCATGAAGCACAACAAGAAATGTTCTTTTTACATGAAACTTTGTTTCACCATCTTAGGGTACTCGAAACACTCCTCGTTTGCCAGAGAATACTTTGTCTCTTAGGCTTGAGATTATAGCAGGCCAGAAAATCTGCCCAATCTATTTTGTTAAATCAAATTAACATATCAGTAGTATAACTAGCTTTGATTTTTGGTTAATTCTATGTTTTTATTGTATGTATATGTTGTTTTTGAGTCCAAATCACTCTAGAATATTTTTTACAGTGTGGCTTTGAGTACATTTCGAATGAAATTCAATTAAAATAAATTACTTGTCCCTTTTTTGTGTTTGTGTCCTTACAGAGTTTCAGTCTGGTGTTTGACTGGATGAGGTCAACGGATTGATTCAATCTTAATATCCTTTTGGGCTATGCTCCTTTTAAAGGGAATGTTTCAGTGTTGGAGGAGATAGTACTCATACTGTGGTATTCACGTCTGATCAAATGGAAATTACCTTTGAATGCCACTCTTCTTTGGATTGACTCTATCAACCATCAACTGTTAATGCATTCTATTGTTATACTCAACATGGTATGTCTTTCCCGGAAATAAATGTAATGTCAGGTGAAGTATTTAAAATGTATTGGGACACCCATAACGTGCTGCCAATAGACTGATGCGGTAAGCAAATCTATTTGACTGTGATTACCCCAGATTAAAAATGATGAGGTACTGATGGTTCAAATGAAAAACATATAGCCAATTCCGCCTAAAACATTTCATTGACATAACTAATGATTTAAATAATTCTTTAATTACTTATAAGAAAATGCCTCACCCCCAAAAAAGGAATGTGTCCATTTACAGATGTTGCAGGATGGCAATTGCTGACAGTTTATAAGACAATTTTCACATATGAAGGCAAGTGATCAATTATATGCAGTATGTCTACGTTGAGTTATAACTAAATAAACAGAGTAGCAATTTAAAAGGTACACAGGTTTCCAAAGTAGTACTGGAGATGTCTTGGATCCCATATCGTACTTTACAAAGTGAAAGTATAATGAATATTGAGGAGAAAAGTCATGAATACAAAAGGTTGAGTTACAAGTTATAAGTTTCAATACAAAAGGAATACATTGTTTTTTTTTACTCTTTGTGGAACTTGTTCAGGGGGACTACAGACAGACAAATATAGACCTGTCATGTTGTTGTTAGGTTTCATTCAAGACAAAGGCATTTTTTCTGAGAGGTGTCAAGCTAAAAATGATAATTTATTTAGCTGGAAAAGATTTTCTTCGTCTTCTACTGTGAGCTCTATCAACACCACACAATAGACATTCAGTCAGTTTGTTTTCTACCCAGACTCATCCTTTTGTTCTAAATGAAATTTGTTTTTCTGTGTGATAAAGCAGAAGACATGCCAGAGGTTGTTTTGAAAGGGAGAGAGCAAAAAAAGACAGTAACTAGGTTTCCTTCCAATTTGCAAGAGATTTTCATGTGAATGTTTGTAATTTTGTACAAAGTATTTCTTTACGCCAAACTGACTTGTTTACAATACAGTCATGTGAAAAAGTACACCCCCTGCAAAGTTGTCTTTTGTTCAACATTTTTGGACAAAATGGCTTTTTGAGCAAAATAACCGCCCTCATTCATTGATTAATGTAAGCCAATTTAACAAATCAACACAAAAATAGGAAACTTTGAAAACATTTACGCAGTTACAAAAGACAATGTCGAGACAGGACTGAAGTTTGCCAGACGACACCTGCGTAAAGATAAAAACTGCAGGAACACTGTGCTCTGGACAGATGAGTCAGAGGTTGTCTCAATGGAAACAAAACATCGCCTTGAACACTGAACAGAAGAAGTAAAAAGCATAGAGGTCGTGGCATTATGTTTTGGGCCAAATTTCCATCATTGATTCAAATGTTAATTACATATTTTACAAGGGAATGTTTGAGGAGAAAGTGAGGCCATCTCTCAAAGCTAAAGCTGAACTGAACATGAATCCTGCAACAGGACAATGCACCAAAAACACAACAGAGCTACAACAGAATGTCTCACAAAGAAGAAACGGAGGGTTTTATAAAATGGCTGTGCCCAAGTCCAGGTCTCAATACTATTGAAATGCTGTGGGGAGAGTTGAAGCAGGGCCGTGCATGCAGAGAAAGCATTCAAACATGACATAGTCTTCACAACAGAACTGTAAAGAAGAGTGGGGAAAAAATTCCCCCCAGTAAATTTAAGAGACTGATTGACAGTTACAAGAAACACCAGCAATTGAAGATAGGGAATTTTGTCTGCACTATGAAAGTGCATTTCTGTTGGTTTTGATTAATGCGCAATACTCTTTCAGTGTCATTTGTTAAATTTGGTTACTTTTATCTATTTTGGGTGTTGAATTGAACATTGCATATCCAGTGTCCAAAATTTGAGTTTTCTTCACAATTTCAATATACACCAATACATTGCATCAAAAAACAATTGTGTTAAATAGCAAATGGGCCCACAAAAGTGTTTTGGCAGACACACTCTAGCCAACAACACACAGATACAGTGTTGCTAGGCTAATTTACAAAATGAGATCTATTATAAATAAGAGTGAGATTATTTGTCAAATGGCAGCCAAGGACCAACAGTCCTGTCACCAAAATAAGACCCTCAGTTTGAACTGATAACAAGCTTTTCCACCAACCTGCGAAGCTCATCATAATGTAATTTAGTTTTAACTGTGTTTTCGGCAGTTTCCTTAGCACATAATTGATTGTGTAACTCCAAGTAATATCTCTTTGGTGATAATAAAAACGTGCGAGCATAAAGGCGTTTCCACCATAATTTCACGTATAATAATTCCAACCAGACGAAAAGATCCCACCGTGTCCGACATTATTTTCTTTGGCTGGACAGATTCACCCTCCGTCAGGCCTGCGGTGCCATTTTAGCTTCATCTCCAGCGTACTTTACTCATATAGAAAGTTTTGATGGAAAACCAGTTAATTTAGGACAGAAACAAAAGAGAGAAAGATAGAGAGATAGAGTAAGAGAGAGAGAGAGCAAACAGAGATCCTGAAAGTAGACTGATCCATTAGTCATACGCTCCCCACGGGATCCTCTCAACCAAAGTCAATTAAGTGATATCACTGCCTTCATCTCAGGGCTGCTGACTCGGCTGCTGTTGGTATTGTTTCTGATCAGATATTTCATGCTCCACTGTGCCCGGACACAATCTACATTTGGATAGGCTGTTCCCATCAATTTGACCGTCATTGTTGTCACGCGAGGCATTCGCACTCACCACAACAGCGCTGTGGGGTAAAGCCTCGTCTCAATCCACGGTACAAGGTGCGAGGACACAGTCTGAATTCTCTCAAGGGAAAGGTGGTGGTGACGGTGACTCAGAAAACACAATCTTATGTTTGTAAGTGTTTTTGGCATTCCGTTGGGAAAAACGCAAATGTTTTTAAAAAATGTACGTGTGACCAAGTTGTAACAAAGATTTTGAGCTACACATAAAAAGTCAAGGATAAAAGTATCCACTCAGAATGATGAAATATTTTCTCTCTGCACGATAAATCACTTCAAGGTTAAGGGTAAAATAATGTTTATAACTCAGCCTAAACAGTCTAAAAAATAGATGGTGATAGATGGAAAGAGATAGACAGAGTGGGCAGAGAAACAATCAAGAGACAGAAAGCAGAGAAGAAGGAGAGTCAAGAGAGACAGGGGATAGAAAAGGTCAAAGGGATATTTGCTACTTTTCTCTGAAAACAGGTCTTAATTACTTCCGGTTGGGTCCAAGGGGCTGACGATGTAACTTATGGCTTGGAATAATAAGGCTGAGTTGACTGAGTTTAGTGCGTTACAGGGTCCTGATGTCACATGAATGTATTCATCTGCAGACGGGATGCAAATCCGCCGCGTGTGTCTGGAACACTAAATATCAGACAGACCAGGGGTGCATCCCAATAAATCCCTCATCCTGAAGTGTGCATTCCTGTTGCTGATTTGAAAGGAAATTACAGGTAAACTCTGTCTACCCCAAGCACACACCAATCCAAAGCTTATACATTAGCGGGAAGTAGTGAACAAGAGTTTGTTTAAAGGGGGATCCTGTACTTATTGGGACAATCTCTGAGTTTCGGGGGAAGCTGTTTCCATAGGCCATATCAAGAACAAGCTGAAGCTCCTGGATATCTATAGGTCTCATTAGCCTGTTTAGGTTATGTCTGAATGATCACTGTTCACTTCATAGTGAACTACTCAGGTCAAATATAAGGGACTATGTAGCTGGTTGCAATCACTTAATCAGGGACTGGTTTAGGTCCGGGACTCCAGGTAGGTGCAATAGAATATCCGGTAGACCGGAAAAGCAGCAGTATACCCTTGATATTGGGAACATATACTTTTGATATAGGGAACACATACACTTGATATAGGGAACATATACCCTTGATATAGGGAACACATACACTTGATATAGGGAACATATACCCTTGATATAGGGAACACATACACTTGATATAGGGAACATATACCCTTGATATAGGGAACATATACCCTTGATTTAGGGAACATATACCCTTGATATAGGGAACATATACCCTTGATATAGGGAACATATACCCTTGATTTAGGGAACATATACCCGTTAGATACGGAGCATTGGTGTTTTCTTTTGGATTAAAGCAAACTCTACAATGTTGAAACAGTTGCAGATAAATAATACATTTTAAAAAATTAGCAAAATAACTTGGAAGGATAGAGATGAAGCAGAAAACAGAGCTGATATCAACATGTGAGTATATTATAGCTCACACCAAATCAACCTTTGATCCAGGGCCACGCAGACAATTACTGATTCTCTTTATCCATTGACAATAACAATATCAAATATGCAAATTTAACTATGTTTGTAAAAAAAAACAAGGCCAGATTGGAACTAAACATTCTTTTTTTACTTTGTATATATCTTGGGAAAACAGCTTTCTACATTTAAACACATTTTGCCATGGTGCAGAAAGAACATTCCACATTTTTTTAAAGCTATTGTTTACATTTTACAATAAAATAAGTTGAATTTTCAAAGCCAATGCCCTGCTACCATACTGTACACCTCCACCTTTTGCCATTACATCTTTTGCAATTTTAGCACACATTTCCTGGAATTCCACACATTTCGCTGACATCTGCTACCTGAAGTTCTCTGACCTGGAGGCCGTGTCAAGTCCAGGACTACCTCAGAATGTCTCCTGTTTGCCGGTGAGGGCCCTAGTCCAAAAGAATACAGCATAAAGGGAATAAGGATCCATTTGGGAGTGTATCAGACGCAACACAGCACAGGAGTCTTACCACGCCCTCCTGCAGGGGAGATAATGGGCCCGAGTTCAAGCGTGGCTGCTTCGATATGGATCGTATAATTAATGTTAATTTAATTTACCAAGGCGTCATTACCTTTGTACTGGAACAAATTAAAATGACGCTACAGAGAAGGGTCTTGTCTTGTCTTGCCTTACAGTACATTCAAACACCGGGGAGAAACAGATAGGATGCCTGGCCACATTTCAGACAGCCAATTCATCCGATAATGTTGCAATTTTATCTCCACCCCCACGACTTCTGAGTGTGTGTCATCTTTGAAACGTTACGGCGATTTCTGAGGTAATGGACCCGCAAGCAAGTACGGTGCGCTAAAGTGCTGACCGACCGCCAGAGCTTGATTTGGGGCGAAAGCCGCACGGTGATGCCGAAAATGTGCTTTGTCTCTCACTTACTGTTGCGTGGCCATGATAGGACTGTGATAGGACTGTGATAGGACGTGATAGGACTGTGATAGGACTGTGATAGGACGTGATAGGACTGTGATAGGACTGTGATAGGACGTGATAGGACTGTGATAGGACGTGATAGGACTGTGATAGGACGTGATAGGACTGTGATAGGACTGTGATAGGATTGTGATAGGACGTGATAGGACTGTGATAGGACGTGATAGGACTGTGATAGGACTGTGATAGGACTGTGATAGGACGTGATAGGATGGTGATAGGATGTGATAGGACTTTGATAGGACTGTGATAGGACTGTGATAGGACATGATAGGACTGTGATAGGACTGTGATAGGACTGTGATAGGATGGTGATAGGATGGTGATAGGACTGTGATAGGATGGTGATAGGACAATGATAGGACGGTGATAGGACTGTGATAGGATTGTGATAGGATGGTGATAGGACTGTGATAGGACAGTGATAGGACGGTGATAGGATGGTGATAGGACGTGATAGGACTGTGATAGGACTGTGATAGGACGGTGATAGGACGGTGATAGGACGTGATAGGACTGTGATAGGATGGTGATAGGACTTTGATAGGACAGTGATAGGACGGTGATAGGATGGTGATAGGACGTGATAGGACTGTGATAGGACTGTGATAGGACGGTGATAGGATGGTGATAGGACTTTGATAGGACAGTGATAGGACGGTGAGTGGGAGGGCGGGTGCTGAGGTTCAGGCCTGGCAGAGGCCACGGACACACATCAACTGGTTTAATGGGAGACATCCATTTTGCCTCCGTATGGCTACATGGTAATGTGTCTCTGGCCGAGCAACGTTAGAGAGCAAATATGTAGGAAAAGACAGTACTCGGTATGTCAGCACAGCTCTAGTTTGTTCTTCTGGTGTCATTTCATTACTGTTCCATTTAATCCTGGACGAGTGGAGGCACAGTGTTTAAACTGTGAGGTATTCATTCAAATGTGTCCCAACAACAGCTGCAAGGCCATTAAACCAGTGATGCAATAAACTGAATTGTGATGTCAAGACCCCGAAACGATTTGAACATCAGCTCCAAAGTGCTGTTTATGTTTTAAACCACAGTCCCATCGTAACCCGACTAGGTCAATGCATTGTCTAGTTCTAGAAATACAGGATCTAGCTCCACTTGCCCGCCGCTCTAGAAACCATCATAATATCCCTCACTTCTGAAATAAGAAAGTTTACGCAGGCTCCTGAATTCCTGAACGGGGGCGAATGTCGCATGTGACTACTTTTGAGGAGAGCCGTTTTTAAAAAGAAAAACATGTTCTGGAACATTGTCTTTTTTGCAGAAATGCCTTCTTGAAGATGTGAACTTTCATGTGACTTAATAACAAACTAGAATGCGAAGTGTAAATACGAATAAAATTTAAAGCTAAAGCCCTTGTTTAACCAGCGGAAAATACTGGACTTTTCCTTCCATTGGCTGAGATTATGAAGGGGCTGGACATGCTGACATACTGAGCTCTGATTGGTCTGTAAAGTAACCGGCTTTTGTCAACAACGCGACTGCTTGATAAGTAAATCATTGTGATCCCTGGATTTTTGAAAATGGAGAACTGCGACCGCATTGCTACAGCTGTGGATTAATCGCTGCCCTGAATTTTGCTGGTGTTATTAACAAATCTGAAGTGAGATACTACTTTCTGGAGCACAATGATGCCATGACTCAGAAGACGAATCGGACGACATGAGGAAATCCCAGACTTTGATACTGTTGTGTAACGTTTGCTAACTAGCTGCAGATATTTCATTTTCAAAAAGTTGTCGAAGTCGTTTGTTTTGCTAGTTATCTAGCTATACCTACTGACGTTACTGTTAACGTTAGCTTGCTAGGTAACAACATTAACTTACCAGCTAGCTAACATTTCCTGCTTTCTAGCTTGTGTGTGATTATGCTTAGCTATTATGTTTGCACAGTAACTGACGTTACTGTTAACATTAGCTAGCTAGGTAACAGCATTAACTTACCAGCTAGCTAATATTTCCTGCTTTCTAGCTTATGTGTGATTATGCTTAGCTATTGTTTGCATAGTCTTCACAAAACTGAGCACGTCACTTAGTTTGATAAGCTACCTGATTGACCGGTCATTCATCCAGGTGTGTGTGATTATGCCTGATCTATAACCCTATAACGGCTCAGTGGGGTTAAGGCCTAAGAGGGTGTGAACTACGCTGAATGGGCGTAAACAAAGACCAGCTCTCTGGAAAGTGTGACTCTTTCAAGGCTTTTTTCTCAGAACTAAGTACAGCAGATTATCAACTTTTAAAGCAGCATGTCTTTCCCATAACTTCATCAAACAGTATTGTTTTATATACCATTACAAAGCTTTATAAAATGTAATAAAAAGCAAAACTCAAATTTTGCGATAAGACCCTGTTCAGAAATTCTGTCACGTATGAGGTTTGGTACTGTATACAGGTGCTGGTCATATAATTAGAATATCATCAAAAAGTTGATTTATTTCAGTAATTCCATTCAAAAAGTGAAACTTGGATATTATATTCATTCATTACACACAGACTGATATATTTCAAATGTTTATTTCATTTAATTGTGGTGATTAAAAACTGACAACTAATGAAAATCCCTAATTAAGTATCTCCGAAAATTAGAATATTACTTAAAACCAATACAAAAAAAGGATTTTTAGAAATGTTGGCCAACTGAAAAGTATGAACATGAAAAGTATGAGCATGTACAGCACTCAATACTTAGTTGGGGCTCCTTTTGCCTGAATTACTACACTGGACTTCAAGCAACGTGGATTCTGTGCCTCTCCTCTCTTCCTCCAGACTCTGGGACCTTGATTTCCAAAGGAAATGCAAAATTTACTTTCATCAGAGAACATAACTTTGGGCCACTCAGCAGCAGTCCAGTCCTTTTTTTCTTTAGCCCAGGCGAGACGCTTCTGACGCTGTGTCTTGTTCAAGAGTGGCTTGACACAAGAAATGCAACAGCTGAAACCCATGTCTTGCATACGTCTGTGCGTGGTGGTTCTTGAAGCACTGACTCCAGCTGCAGTCCACTCTTTGTGAATCTCCCCCACATTTTTGAATGGGTTTTGTTTCACAATCCTCTCCAGAGTGCGGTTATCCCTATTGCTTGTACACTTTTTTCTACCAAATCTTTTCCTTCCCTTCGCCTCTCTATTAATGTGCTTGGACACAGAGCTCTGTGAACAGCCAGCCTCTTTAGCAATGACCTTTTGTGTCTTGCCCTCCTTGTGCAAGGTGTCAATGGTCATCTTTTGGACAGCTGTCAAGTCAGCAGTCTTCCCAATGATTGTTTAGCCTACAGAACTAGACTGAGAGACCATTTAAAGGCCTTTGCAGGTGTTTTGAGTTAATTAGCTGATTAGAGTGTGGCACCAGGTGTCTTCAATATTGAACCTTTTCACAATATTCAAATTTTCTGAGATACTGAATTTGGGGTTTTCATTAGTTGTCAGTTATAATCATCAAAATTAAAAGGAATAAACAATATATCAGTCTGTGTGGAATGAATATATACATTATACAAGTTTCACGTTTTGAATGGAATTACTGAAATAAATCAACTTTTTGATGATATTCTAATTATATGACCAGCACCTGTATAATCCCTGTCCAATAATTATTAAAGCAAGGTATTCTGGGAGCATTTTCAATGGCAGTGAACCTTTTCTGTGTCCAAAGTGTTTAGTGTTTTTTCCAGAGGTTGGCAGTGACACCTGGAAGGTTGTGTGATTTTTGTACCGCCCTCCAAAATATTTTATCTGGAATTTAGACTAAATTATGTTTAGTTTTTTAAATCTGTTCACAAGTAATCCCAAAATGAAAGACTATGCAATTGTGTGTCAATTTAATCAATGTTTGATTAGCTGTGGGCAATTTACACCGTAAATTATTGTAAAAAAAAGTTTCAGACCCTGACCCAAATCTGAATCTACAGTAGTTGCCTACACCTGCACCATTCCCAAAATAATGCACTACGTACTTGGACCCTGTTCAAATGTAGTGCACAGTTTTAGGTGGTAGCATGTCATTTGGGACACATTTCTCTGGACAAGAGGACAACAATACATTTCAGCATTGAGACATTTCTGATTTGTCAAGCAGAATACTTGATAACGCAACTGTCCCTAAAACATTTTCAAAGGGCACAGCACAAAGAGTAATTGATGACACGGTGATACATCAAGACCAGAAAATAGAATTAAATGGTAGGGAAATATCTATTTAGGTCCCTGCCATTATCTAGTCACAAATCAATTGAAAAAAAAAATGTTCTCTGTGTGCTTGTGAAACCTGTTATCATGTTTGTATTTTGCAAGGCTGTTTTGTGAAAAAGGGAATTTTGAATGAAAAATCTATACAGAGCATCTGTGCTTATTCTAGAGCTACTCAATTGCTTTCCATTATTTAGGATACCTTATTTTTTCAGTTCAATGTGTCAAGTAAGGTTTTATAGATTTTTTTCATTCATGTTTACTGTTATTTTACCAGGTAAGTATGTTAAGGACACATTCTTACGTACAGCAACAGCCTGGGAGAAATTAGGTTTAAGGGGCAGCTGATATGCGCGGCCATGCGCTGGACCAGTTTTTGCAGCAGTTGGAGGGAGTCAAACAGAAAGCCAGCCGGTGTGGGTTAGTCATGGTCTGAGGAGCTGCAGTTGGAGGGAGTCACGCAGAAAGCTGGAAACAGTACCTTATTCCAAACATGCACCAAGGCATAGAAGCGGGAGGGACAGTGAGGACATGCCCCCCCCATATTGAGATCACTTTATGAAAAATATTAAAGGTGTCCCCCTCAAGTAATTTTTTTTGTATCCATTTTTTGTTTTAATGGACAGGAAAGTGGTGATTGTGTTCCAGGCTTAAACCATTGGTTCACCCTAGGCCATGACATGCATTACTTCTGACCAGAACAGAAATGAGGTTGCCATTTAGGCCGAAAGCCCGGTCATACTGTTAGAGAAGAGTGCCCATTACTGCAAAACAGTGGTCTGGATACCCAAACTATTTGGCAAAACGTTGAGCCACACCCACAGACCTTAAATTCCTCCCATTTTTAATACATCACAATGGTGTATGACCCTCATTTTGACGTCGCCACAAATAATTTAAACAACTACCTCACACTGAATTACAGTGTGTATTATAGCAAATGATAGAGCAGCAAAATAATTACATTTTAGTCTTTGGGCAAGCCAAACAGAGCCCGCTAAAAGACTGTGTTACAATTACATATACTGTATTGGAACATCAGAAGGCTTTACGGAGCCACAGATACAAATTATTACAGATTATTAACAGAGTTCAGTTGGAGAGAATTTTTCCTTCTTAGGGAAGGTTCTTCCCTATCAGCACCCTGTAAAGAGCACTACCAACATGTACAGAAGAAATTCACTAAAAAGGAAGTAGGATACCATTCTGGACACAGATATGGAAATACTCTAACCCCCAGGTCACCATTCTAGAGGGAGCCACCGGGCCCAGTCGGGACCCCCCACTGGGCCATTTAGTGCCTGAATAAAATGACGGGCCACCCTGCCTGAAGAAAAAAGTACCAACATGTAATAAGCATGAAACAAGCTCTTCAAAATTTAAGATTTGGAAATTAACAGCACCCGTGTTCTTTCACAGCATTCTGGAGACCAGGGTATCGTAACTGAATGAGTAAAGGAATCACTTTCACTGGAAAAGTATGTTTCTGTTAATGTGAACTCACTAGCTATTTATGTCATCAAAGGATGGCTCAGGGGATGTTTCAGCAGTGGGGTCGACGGAGGGTCGATTCAAGGGATTTATCTTGCAATGCATGAGTGGCTTAACCCTCTTGTCCACAACACCACATTGTATTATTAATACCTCTGTGTGTGTGTTTGTGGTAGAGACTTCCTGTTTTTACAGTGTTCATGGAATTGTGTTAAAGTAAAAGATTCAGAAGAACAGAAGTTACAGTAACATTTTCTGAAAGTGCGTAGCCTAGGGAACAAAATTATATTCGAGGTTGACAAGGCATACAGATTTACAGGGTCATTGTCTTTACGGTTGGAGCTACAAATTCATTAAACATCAGTTAGACCCAGTAGTCTCTGAAATGATTCTGCAATTTTTGCGGTTTTGTTGTATGAAGCACAAAAGCTTTGGTATACATCTAAATGTCCGTTACGTACTGTTGCCGTAAACATGGGTGGAAATTGCATAAGTGGTGAAAAATGGATTAAAAAGATTTATTTCATTTGTTTCATGGCTATCTGTTTAGCCATGTCACGTACACTGCGTCAAATCTATCATGTACACCCATCTAGAACCAGGTAGGGCCCTGAACAGCCAGAAGCCACTAGAGAACAGTCACACTGTGAACAGCTCCTTCCATCTAATCCCAAAGGCGCTTCTTTGGGTTGATGTCTGGTGCCCCTCAAGTTCGTCCGACCTGTCAACGTTTTGCTTCTCATGTCGTTCTCCAAGTGTCAGTGATTGTGTGCCCCCGGGCGGCATCTCTCATTGTTCCCTGATCTGCGTAGATCCCGGCGTGGTTGTCTGCTGCAGCAGCTTGTTGGTGACGAGGACAGAACAGCGAGATTTTGTTCCATTCACCACTTTCGCATGTCAGCGCTATCTGCCTGTTCAAGGCCGGTTGTTTCTGAGGAATTGGAACTGGCACCGATGATCAACCCTCAAAGTTGCAAGGGTTACTAGATTTGCCCAATCCAACTAACTAAAGGCCCCAACGTCTGTCTACTGGCTTTACATACAGTGAGGGAAAAAAGTATTTGATCCCTTGCTGATTTTGTACGTTTTGCCCACTGACAAAGAAATGATCAGTCTATAATTTTAACGGTAGGTTTATTTGAACAGTGAGAGACAGAATAACAACAAAAAAATCCAGAAAACGCATGTCAAAAATGTTATAAATTGATTTGCATTTTAATGAGTGAAATAAGTATTTGACCCCTCTGCAAAACATGACTTAGTACTTTGTGGCAAAACCCTTGCTGGCAATCACAGAGGTCAGACGTTTCTTGTAGTTGGCCACCAGGTTTGTACACATCCCAGGAGGGATTTTGTCCCACTCCTCTTTGCAGATCTTCTCCAATTCATTAAGGTTTTGAGGCTGATGTTTGGCAACTCGAACCTTCAGCTCCCTCCACAGATTTTCTATGGGATTAAGGTCTGGAGACTGGCTAGGCCACCATTAAAATTATAGACTGATCATTTCAGCAGGAGATCAAATAATTTTTTCCCTCACTGTAGCAATCCATGGCCACATTTCACACTGTAGAAGCAATCTACTTTCAACAAGCAAACACTATACATTTTGCTGGTCTCCAGGCTATTCGTAGCTATTCGGTAAAATTACAGTTTGGACTTGGAGTTTTGGATTCAGGTCAAAGTTCAGGTTGCTCTTAGAGCAGCACGGCACCCTACATCTTACTTTTTGGGGTTCCCACAAGGATAGGGTAGGCTAGTGGTCAATTGGGCCAGTTAACACAAAGTTGCTGGTTCAAAGTCCCTGGCCAACATGGTGAAAAACCTTGTCGATCTGTTTCTGAGGTAGACAGTTTAAAGGTGAGTTGTTATCTTGGGTACTTCTGTTCTAGATGAAGCTTGGAATCGATAAGGCAATTTACAGTGATGGCTGGACAGACAATCGCCTTCAAGTCCTTGAAGTACTTCAAATGGATATTGTACTCTGAATAAACACACACACAAATTAAATTAAATTAAATACATATGAAAATCTGCTCAGTCGAACAGATCTCAGACCCTATATGCCATCTTGAGGCATTCGTCAGATTGTGAGTCATGGCATGATTTAACTGTCTGTGCCAGCCATGCAACACGAGTGCACCCCGGAAAAACACATCCTGAAAACACACTCTGAAAACACACCCCGAAATGAAATTTGAATTCATGGATGCAGTGCTCAGACACAGGAGGCCACATGCATTTGTACAATTAATAAGGCAATATTTGTAAATGTTTAATATAGGCCTGTATAGCACACAGTTACAGAAATTAAACCTGTTTTGTTTAGATTTCACATTACTCTACAAAATAATTGTTTTAACAATATAAACAATAAATATGAATTTTAAATGTTTTATCTGACAATAAAAACATAGAGGCTCTTGTTTACTTAAACAATGTTGTTCCTTTCCATTGTAAACATGTTTGTTAAAACAGTGCAAAACAATAGATCTTTAAACACCACTTAGACATAGACTAGGCTAATGTTGTATGTTACAAATACAGGCACTAAATTATAACGTTTTGATGACTCCATAAACTCCATCTAACATAGCAAGTTGAAATACCTCTTTTTTTAAATTTTTTTTTACTTTTCTTGTACTATCACAAACTGACATCTCAGTTTCTTTGTTACCGATTCCAACTTTAAACCTGAATAAATGGTACATGTTATCTGTATTAACGCAGAACTAGTTTGTAAAGCTCACCAGAGAAGCTATGCCTTTGTTCTCTGAAACACTCAATAGCACTTCTGTGATCTCTGGGTCTTTGAGTTTCCCTTCTAATTATAAACTAATTAGAAATGTGATTAAAATGGATGAAGTAGGTCCGCCAATTTTTTTTTTCACAGAGAACAGGTTAAGCTATTTTCCATGGATCCCACAATAGTCAGTTATCATAACTACTAGCTGATTAATAGGTATCTACCTGGATTTTGAATAGACAAAACCCTGGGGAAGTTATGACATCACACTTTATAAATTCCACACTGGTTCCATGTACAGTAAATGGAACACCTAGCCACAGATGGGGCGGGCGTGAGTTATGGGAGTATCACTTCACGAAAGCACATCATTGGCTAGTATTTGCCTCTTAAAAGCATGGCAAAACTATGCTCTTGAGTAAATGCAAACTAATTGGTGCTTATTATTTTTTAACTTTTCCCATCAAATGAGCAGTACTTCAGAAAAACTTAACATGTTGTGTGTTCTTGCGGTGGGAGGAACATGGCACACCACAAAGAACAGCTTACAGCAAACAGTGACAGACAAGAAACACTAGGGCACGAGGAAATTAAATAGGGACATAACGAGGGGTTAACGAGACACGGGGAAACCGATAACACTGATGAAACTAAACACAGAAACAGGGAAAACGGTTTTAAAATCCATATGACATACAAATGTAAGTACTAACTTTCCATACATTTCATACATTGTGAGTAGGAACTTTTTGTAAAATTGTACCACAATGACATTTTCTTTTACATCATCTTGTTATTTCCTTATTGTCTAACTGCCATGCTAATTATCCAAGTCATTAGCCAAGTTTGTTGAATGAAAGGACTCTTTTTAACTGGAGTAATGATTGGGTGATGACTAAAGTGTACTGTTTATTCAGTTCTGTTCTGTAATTACAGACACAGCGTAGACACAAAATAGAATTTGCTCTGTTGTCTTTGAAACAGTCAAACAGTATTTTCTTAGATGTGACACCAAAGAAGATTTTTTAAATATTTAATGTAATATACTAGACATTCTGACTGTAAGTGATGGGAAGAAAAATATTATAAATATCCAAATGTTTTTCATTGCATTTTTACCATAAACAACACAACATTCAAGGTACATACATGCACCTTCTGTATGTTATGCTCCCAAAGTAGGTCTGCTCCCTCTTCTCAATGTTAGCTGTGAAAAAGGACTGCCTCTTCGGATAAAAAGAATTCAGAGCTTTTAATCGTGTGCAGAGATTGTATTAAAAAAAACATTAACAGTTGCATTTAGGTCATTTAGCATTTAGCTCGTTTTACTGCTCAGGATGTTTAGACCCATTCTGTAGGCCCACAATGTCTTTAACACACATCCGCTCCCTCACGCACGTCTCTATACTTGTGAGACCAAAATGTAATTACCATAAAAACATCAGCTTTTGACATGGTTAAATAAGTCAGAGACAGGAATATTCATTTTAGCCTGACTGGTGAGACCTATGTGACCACACAATAAAAGAGCTGTGACACCATGGTCTCGAAAGTTGGTTGTGTAAAGTTCAATATCTTTGTCATTTCTTTATTCTGGTTCCATATGCACGCTATTTCCATGCGCAAATTAATTTCATCACATACAACCACATCTCATTTGTTGTCTAGATTCTGGCTATACATCCTGTCAGGCCAAACAAATACACCTTTTTTGTCCAGGGGTTTAGAGGAAAGACTCCCCTTGTGAAGGCACACTCTTTTTGTCAGCCTGCACCATTTCCAGCGAGCACTATCCCACTACATCCCAAACTATATTGGGTATTTCCATTAACTTTAAGGGCGGGACTCACAGGCACAGATTAATCTTAGTCTTGGACTAAAATCCAGCTTCCTGGAGATTCCCAATTGAGTTTGTATTTAATCCAGCCCCATGCTTAATTTGTGTCTTTGAAACCATCCCAAAGTCTTCATCTACACTCAATTAAAATAATTAAGATCGACAAGGGGAAGTCCGCTTTTGGACTACTTTCACCATACCGCAAAGTGGGTTTTACCTAATGGTACCATAAGTTGTTCTGAAGGCTTGTTTATCTCTACCCGGATAATTCATTTACCTCTTTCCTTTCCCTTAAATCTCTCCTCACCAACCGTGAATTCTTCAGAGGGAAGTTCTGAATTTTGAGAAAAAACGCACTCCTCTGCGCTTTCTGCAGCTTTGCCTTCAACACAGCCACACAGTGAGTCTGGATTGCATTGAGACTTACCCAGCTAGTTGGCTTTTCCATTCTCTCATGGGCCCTGAAGCTTACACAGCTGAACTCCTCTACCATCGGATTGGCCCTAGCAGTCAATCTGTGAATCAATCTCCTTTGTTGCTTTCTAATCTGCTGAAGAAGGTTTGCTATTATATTTGTCTTCAGTGGGTTCCTACTTGGTCACAAGTTGTTATTCTCTGGTGAACCTTGGTATTTTGTAAGTGTAACTAGCCAGATAGTTTGCCGGCTAAATAGGAAAAATGGCCTGGATGTTTTTATCTTCTACCTGCTCATTGCTCTCCATAGTGTCTTGCCAATCTGTTTCTTTTCTCCAACATTCTGTACTGTAGTTTTACAAGTTTTAAGAAACAGCACTCACTTCTCATGTTGTGATATGTGACGTGATCACACAGATAAATAACGAAAGTATGCTACCATCATTAATCCAATATATCTTTGATAAGGACCTGGTGGTCTGAACATGTCTCTTGCCCCGAACAAAACACCCTCCATCTCTCTAATCGCTTACGAAGGAAGTCATTAGCAGAAGTCATCTGGTAATCAATACCTAATGTCCCAGATAGATTGTGTGTGTGTCAAGGTTGTTATAGTAAAACTTAGAAAAAGGTGCTGTCACATTGTCCTGACTTACAATCTATCCAGGTGGATGAAAGCCCCATAGAATTGTTTAATTTCAGTTTAATTTTACTAGACCGTTTTTACAAGTGAGTTTTATTTTAGTTGACTATAATGACCTTGCTCTCAGTGTCGGTTTAGTGTTCTTTTAATCACAACAAGCACATGACTAGGCCTAAGCCCAATCAAACTCCCCTCCCTCTTTCCCTGAGTCCTTCAGTAGAGCTTCGGAGATGGATTAACAGATCGATACAAAAGGAGGTTGGGAAAACGAGATTAAATGGGGGCCAAACTTTAATTTTGATCCTTTTTTTCCCATCCTCATGTTTGTTTTCATTTGGTGGGTGGGAAACGGTGACAGGAGGTCTTACGAAAGCAATCTACTCCATGCCTGAAAGTGAGATAGAGAGAGACAGAAAGAGAGCGGGAGAGATAGAGAAAGGAAGAGGCTAAGATTGGCTGGTGTCTGGGATAGGATGCATTGGGATAGGATGGAGAGGTGTGGTGAATGAGCTTGATCACAATATACAGCTCCAGAAAAAATTAAAAGGGTTAAAAGTAAGAGACCACTGCAAATTGAACGCTTCTGTTCCTCACTCAAAACCTTCCTTTTCGACTTTTTTGGAAAGGAAAGAAAAAGGTGCAGTGGTCTCTTAATTTTTTCCGGAGCTGTATCTAAAATTAACTTTAACTTCAAAATGAGTTATGTAATATAATCTGTATTTCCTCTTTTCGGAGTCAAACAGCAATGTTGCTGTGGCTAAATAACTGGCTTTCAGTAAACACATTTGTCCAAATAGTTATCCCCATCAGTGTATCCGTGTTTGTTTTAATCAGAAAGAAGTGTCACTCTAAGAAAAGAGTGACAGAAAGAAGTGTCATTTTAACTTGCTGAGCCATTTACTACTGTAGTTAGAGGAAGTCTCTCTGTGTGTGTCTTCCATCGACAAATATGAATTTGTCAGAGTCACACTGAAAATAGATGAGTACTCTGTTGTCGGTTTTATCCTAGTCTGTCCTCATCAGTTCTGTCATGCTCTGTTCTCTTCAGTCCCGATCTGTCTGGTTCTGTGAAATATTATATTATGGGTCTCTAACAAGACAATCGTAAGCTACTGGTTAATTGGGTATAGACCCTTTGAGAACATCCGGTGAAAACATTATGGAAGTACAAATACAAGTGTACTAGTTTGATCAGAGACTTTTTTTAAGTGAAGAATTAAAATTTAAAGAAAAAAAAATCTGAATTCTTATACTAAGGAATAATACAACTTACTATTTATGGAAAGCCTCTCCGAGAGCCATCACCTTACCGTGGTGGAGAGGTTTGTGTGTTCCTGTGAACCTGAGAGCTGTGTTGTCTGGGGCTTAGTGCCCCTGGTAGGGTTTCCCATGGCAAAGTGGTCTCGGGGGAGGAGCCAGACTAAGAATGGTTCAAAGACAAACCAATGCACAACAGAGGAAGAGGAGGAGTTACCCTGCCCGG
>JACXGI010011935.1:6454-23972 GCA_016801175.1 Esox masquinongy | reverse complement strand
GACAGCTGCGTTGACCTTGGACCTCAGAAAACACAGTGGACCAACACCAGCAGATGACATGGCACCCCAAACCATCACTGACTGTGGAAACTTTACACTGGACTTCAAACAACGTGGATTCTGTGCCTCTCCTCTCTTCCTCCAGACTCTGGGACCTTGATTTCCAAAGGAAATGCAAAATTTACTTTCATCAGAGAACGTAAGTCAGCAGCAGTCTAGTCCTTTTTGTCTTTAGCCCAGGCGAGACGCTTCTGACGCTGTGTCTTGTTCAAGAGTGGCTTGACACAAGGAATGCGACAGCTGAAACCCATGTCTTGCATATGTCTGTGCGTGGTGGTTCTTGAAGCACTGACTCCAGCTGCAGTCCACTCTTTGTGAATCACCCCCACATTTTTGAATGGGTTTTGTTTCACAATCCTCTCCAGGGTGCGGTTATCCCTATTGCTTGTACACTTTTTTCTACCACATCTTTTCCTTCCCTTCGCCTCTCTATTAATGTGCTTGGACGCAGAGCTCTGTGAACAGCCAGCCTCTTTAGCTATGACCTTTCGTGTCTTGCCCTCCTTGTGCAAGGTGTCAATGGTCGTCTTTTGGACAGCTGTCAAGTCAGCAGTCTTCCCCATGATTGTGTTGCCTACAGAACTAGACTGAGAGACCATTTAAATGGATTTGCAGGTGTTTTGGGTTAATTAGCTGATTAGGGTGTGGCACCAGGTGTCTTCAATATTGAACCTTTTCACAATATTCTAATTTTCTGAGATACTGAATTTGGGGTTTTCATTGGTTTTCAGTTATAATCATCAAAATTAAAAGAAATAAAAACTTGAAATATATCAGTCTGTGTGGAATGAATGTATATATTATAGAAGTTTCACTTTTTGAATGGAATTACTGAAATAAATCAACTTTTTGATGATATTCTAATTTTATGACCAGCACCTGTACACACATCATACAGATGCCACACAGTTTTACAGTCTTTGTGTGTGTGTGTGTGTGTGGGGGGGGGGGTAGTCACGTGGGGCAAATTGTACTATTCTTAGCCACTTGGTAGATGTGGCTATGTAATGCCTATTTTGTGCCAACAAAATAGGCATTACAATTGTCCAGAGGTGATGAGGTTAAAGGCGTAGATGTAGTTCCTCAACAGCATAGGTTGCCAGTAATTTAGTTGTAAATCAGTTTAACACTGAATGTAGCCATTATGTAGCAAATGAGGTAACCATTATTAACATACATGCTAACCATTATTGATGGGCTAGACTGTAGTGAGCATGTGACATAGACTGCATGTGTTGTAGACTCAGTGAGTGACATACAGATAACTCTACATTAAGACAGCAAGCCTTGCTGTCTGTAACATAATGTATCGACAAAAAACTAAAATAGTCCTGCAGGACAACATCCCAGGGGTGTTTAGGAGGGATGGTCCAGTTGCCAACTGATTTGCAATGGCAATAACTGCCTATTGAGTTTCGATAAAAAAAGCTAAAATACACAACACTAGGTAAGGGACAACATTTGATTTAAAGAGATGATCCACCAATTCTAAACCACACATTCCTATGATATGCATTAATAAATAACACAAATGTGAGAACAACACATGTTGTTGCATTGTTTTGCATTCACAGTCGTAATGATTAAAACACAATGGGTTATTTGTTAAAGAAATCTGTAAATCCCAGATTTTTATGCTCTCTCTCTAGACAGGCTGGCTGGCGTGATTAATTTATACCTAAGTGGCCCAGTAGCTACACAATATTACCAAATCAATTAGTGATATTAGTAGTGAGATTGCTTAAACACACTGCATTATCAATTTAGGAGTTAAACATACCATGCACAACTTTGTAAAGATTCAATTTCTAACTCAAATTTGTGTAAATCAGGTAGCTATGGCAATGCATGAGACAAAGAGATTAGTGAGTGATGAGACAACTGCTGTGTCATGGTAGCTGGAGGAAATTGGAAAATAAATCTAAAGATGCACTGTGTACTTAAAGTAAATATACAATATACACAGTGTCTTGAAATATACACCTGACCAATTCTCTCATATAACAGAATTATAAATGCTACATGGACATTTTAATCTGTCTGATATCATACTTTAAAGCACTGACACTCAAAATCTGCTTTTTTTAAGGTGACATTGTTTTATGATAGGAAATATAGTGCATCCCATATTTGGAAGGTGACACAAGTATTATTGTTTCGAATCTCTAGTCCAGCACATTGAATTTGAAATGAAACAATGACTAAGATGTTAGTACAGACTGTCAATTGGAGGTTAGTTACATTCACAAACCTTGAACCATGTCAGAATTACACTTTATATGTAGTGTGCCCCCACCCCCAATACGGGAACAAAAGTAAATGGACAAATGAACAATCTTAAATGCTTGCTCAGTTGGATTCTAGTTGGGTAACTGAAATGCCTGCTCAAGAACATACCACTTTTTCACCCTGAAAACCTCATTTGTTGCTTTAGCTGTGTGTTTGGGGTCATTGTGCTGCTGCAAGGTGAAATGCCAACCCAAAAAATTTGGGGTGTTTTGTGAATGGTAGTGGCTGACACATCCTCACCTACCTCTTAGAGTGTGTTCCTGATCTGTCAGACAGTATTTTTTTCTTCATTATTGTTGTCATCCACTGTACAGTAGAAGTAATTTTCCATTGCTGAGCTAACTGGCGCTATCGTTTGTCTTCCTAATGCACTAAACAGTTGCTATTGGCAAGCCTAATGTTTTGGCTACGCCTCTGATTTATTCATTGTGATATATCTGCATCGTTATTTCCAACTAGCCTTGCGCAGACACTTCTTTGGTCCTTGTGTTGTCAGACACCAGCAAATGACTACACATGCAATTGCAAATCCTAGAATCAAGAGAGTTCTCATATTGGATATATTCCAAATCTTGCGCAAATCTAATATGCCATCTCTTGACATCAATTGAAGGGATTCAGATCAACACAAAATTAGATTTTTCTGTTATATTTCTTTGAAGTTTTCTTGGTTGCATACAGCATAGTATAAGATCTAAGGGATCTTATTGTTAAAAGGTACAAATGAGGAGAGGGATATAAAAGAATTTTGAAGGCTTTACATTTATCACAGCAACACCAGGAAATTGCAAAGATCAGATCACAGCCATGCACAGTGTGCTTTGCTTCCACATGACAAGCACTGCTCTGTCCCGCAGTGAATTAAAGAAACTACACAAAATCGGTGTATAGATATTTTCAACATGTATGACTGTGAAAACGGCTTCGCAATGCATACTGTAAAAGCTAGATATGACAAGAATTCACCATCATATACATATTTGGGGTAAGGATGGCAACGGATTGTCGAATATTCAAATACCCAAAATATATTTATTATTCGAATACTTGTGTGTGTATTCAGTTAACCCCCATTTTTTTTTACGTACAGTGGATATAAAAAGTCTACACACCCCTGTTAATATACCAGGTTCTTTTGATGTAAAAGAATGAGACAAAGATAAATCATGTCAGAACCTTTTCCACCTTTAATGTGACCTATAACGTGAACAATTCAATTGAAAAATAAACTGAAATCTTTGAGGGGGAAAAAAAAAAAAGAAAAACTCACAATAACCTGGTTGCATAAGTGTGCACACCCTTAAACTAATACTTTGTTGAAGCACCTTTTGATTTTATTGCAGCACTCAGTCTTATTGGGTAGGAGTCTATTAGCATGGCACATATTGACGTCGCAATATTTGCCCACTCTTCTTAGCAAAAGTGCTCCAAATCTGTCAGATTGCGAGGACATCTCCTGTGCACAGCCCTCTTCAGATCACCCCACAGATGTTCAATTGGATTCAGGTCTGGGCTCTGGCTGGGCCATTCCAAAACATGAATCTTCTTCTGGTGAAGCCATGCTTTTGTGGATTTGGATGTTGTCGTGCTGAAAGGTGAACTTCCTCTTCATCTTCAGCTTTCTAACGTACACCTGAAGGTTTTGTGCCAAAATTGCCTGGTATTTGGAACTGTTCATAATTCCCTCCACCCTGACTAAGGCCCCGGTTCCAGCTGAAGAAAAACAGCCCCAAAGCATGATGCTGCCACCACCATGCTTAACTGTGGGTATGGTGTTCTTTGGGTGATGTGCAGTGATGTTTTAGCGCCAAACATACCTTTTGGAATTATGGCCAAAAGGTTCAATCTTGGTTTCATCAGACCATAACACATTTTCCCACATGATGACTTGATGTTTGTTTTTGCAAACTTCAGCTGGGCTTGGATGTTTTTCTTTGTAAGAAAAGGCTTCCGTCTTGCCACCCTACCCCATAGCCCATTCATATGAAGAATACGGGAGATTGTTGTCAAATGTAGCACACAGCCAGAAAATGCCAGAAATTCCTGCAGTTCCTTTAATGTTGCTGTAAGCCTCTTGGAAGCCTCCCTGACAATTTTTCTTCTCGTCTTTTCATCAATTTTGGAGGGACGTCCAGTTCTTGGTAATGTCTCTGTAGTGCCATATTTTCTCCACTTGATGATGACTGTCTTCACTGTGTTCCATGGTATGTCTAATGCTTCAGAAATTATTTTGTACCCTTCTCCTGACTGATATCTTTCAACAATGAGATCCTTCTGATGCTTTGGAAGCTCTCGGCGGACCATGGCTTTTGCTCTGAGATGCAACTAAGAAAATGTCAGGAAAATCCTATTAGAACAGCTGAACTTTATTTGTGATTAATCAGAGTCACTTTAAATGATGACAGGTGTGTAATGACTTCTATTTAACATGAGTTTGAATGTGATTGGTTCATTCTGAACACAGCCACATCCCCAGTTATAAGAGGGTGTGCACACTTATGCAACCAGGTTATTGTAAGGTTTTTATTTTTCATTTTTCCCCCTCGAAGATTTCAGTTTGTTTTTCAATTGAATTGTTCACATTGTAGGTCACATTAAAAGTGGAAAAAGTTCTGACATGATTTATCTTTGTCTCATTCTTTTACATCATTAAAACCTGGCATTTTCACAGGGGTATATAGACTTTTTATATCCACTGTATATGTATTTTTTTGGTTGAAATAAATAGGCTTGAATGTTATTTTTCTAAACAATTTTAAAATTCCAATTTAAAATGTTTACATATGATGATATACCATGAAATTTAAAAAAAAGTATAACGTTTTAACTCGTTTTTATAACACGCGCTCCTTCACACGTTTGTTGTTTACGTTCCTCAATCAAAGCAGTAGTAGTGTGGTCGGGCCCAGTCAGTCAGAATTACGCAATATATACTTCTTAGCCTACTGTTAGCAAGTGGGTGAAAGTCAACTAATTCAAGGGAATATGGAATATATTCACTGAATTAATGTTACTTCCGGAAAAAAATATTTGGCCACAAAACGCTACGTAAAGTTCAGCTGTGGAATCGAAAGGCGGTTTAGAGTGCAGAAAACGGTGAGTTAAGCAAATAGCATATAGCTGGCTAGCTTAGCTAACTAGCTTCTCTAGACTCTTCCATCCAATAATCTCAATGTTGTGTGTTGATTAATATTGTCTTCTAGTTCTGTAGTTTTGCGTGTCAACCACACGGCTTCTTCCATACTTGCAGTCGCTTTTTTGTCGCACGAACGGTCATTGAGCCGATATTACATGAGAACAACACCCGGTCGTTGCGCGTTATGTAGTAGTGCTCATGTGGTATTGGTAGCTTTCAAAAACATGTATTTCGGTTAACTGAATACTATTCGAATAACAGTACGTACTATTCGGATAGTAAAATATGGTCCAATGCACATCCCTAATTTGGGGGAATCATGTTTTTTAAAACCTAGAACAAATTTTAGGGAGGTGCGAGTTTGACTGCTTTATCTCAGTTTGTCCTACCCCCACCGTGGATTTGAAAAGATTGCCATTCCTATAAGTTAAA
Source organism: Esox masquinongy (assembly GCA_016801175.1). Classification (NCBI taxonomy): domain Eukaryota; kingdom Metazoa; phylum Chordata; class Actinopteri; order Esociformes; family Esocidae; genus Esox; species Esox masquinongy. Next base: position 18,055 of record JACXGI010011935.1, on the reverse strand, counting down.
ACAATAACGTCTGAGGTTAGTTAGAGAGCGTATAAGAAGCAAGTCCCTATTTAACAACATTCTGAAATTGCTCTAATGTGCAGTGTTTAACTAGATTATGGCTAAATTAGGGGGAGCTAAGAATCCACTATTGCGTTTGTGACTGAAGAGATAATGATTGCAACTTTCATGAAGTGGTGTTGAATGGTAATATCCAATCACACATGAAAATACAGCAATTAAAAACTAAGACAATAAGATTATTTTCAACGATGACAGTACTGGGCAAGAAAATGATATTGACCATCACTTTTTTTTATTAAAAACATATTTTTTTTTTTTTTTACAATTCTTACTACCCTAACAAACCAATTAATTATTATAGCATGGTCAAAACATGGTCCATCATGCAATTTCCTTATCTAAGGACAATTTGAAACATTTATGTGCTAAAAAATATTTTGTCTTTAGGCTACTCTCAATTGAAGGATTTAGGTCAATGATTTGTAATTACTGTCATGCATCAGAATGGTTTTGGGTAGATGAAATAAAAATGATTGACTCAAAAATAAGACATGCATTGCTTTGAATAGTGAATTTTCCACAGTCCCTTTATGAAGTGCTTTCAAACATCACAATTACAAGGTTAATGTACACGTTTAAAAAAAAGCTTATTGGACACATACAGTTTGTCAAACGTTATAGTGGGTGTGGCAAAATAGTTGTAGTGCTAGTTATCCTTGCAAACTCCAAGAGGGCATCATAAAGTACACAATCAATAATCCACTATTGGAAATAAAGACAAAATTACACTAACACTCAAAAAAGTATATTCAAAGGAACAATGTAAAGAAATATAGCCTCTACAAGAGTAATTATAAGAATGTATAAAAGTAAATAATTAATTATAATAAATATACTTAGAATCATCTATGATGAGAATAAAGTACATCTAGTATGTTAAAACTGTGTTCCTAACAAGAATGAACCCTCCTCAAAACGTTATAACTAATTCATCTATATGTTGTTATTATCTATCACAACGACATGGTAGGCATAAGCCATAAGAAAACTGGATGATACACAACTGTTGCATTTTAGAAAGTTGGTGTGAAAATGCACTACTAGACTCATCCGAGATTCTGAAGAGGTACTGTATAGTAGATGAAACTGGTACCCTCTGCTTGCATCTTTCAATATTCCACCCCAGTAAATACCATAGCCAACCACGGAACAATCACTATGCATTGTTATTTTAGGAAATAAATTGTTCAGGCTTGCTGAGGTCCAAGACGACTGCACTCTGTCCTTAGCCACGGCTGACGTGAAGAGAGCTTTTTAAAGAATGAACCCTCGGATGTCACCAGGGCCAGATGGCATTCCAGGCCGTGCCCTCAGGGGGTGCGCTGACCAGCTAGCAGGGGTTTTCACCTCGATATTCAAACTTTCCCTGAATCAGTCTGCAGTCCCCACCTGATTCCAGCAGACCACCATTTTCCCTGTACCGAAGAAACCTTACATTACCTGCCTGAATGTCTACCGCCCTGTATCACTGACCTCCATCATCATGAAGTGCTTCGAAAGGCTCGTCAGACCCCAACAGATCTATGGACGATGCCATCGCCCTGACTGTACACATCGCCCTCTCCCACCCGGAAAAGGATAACACATACGTGAGGATGCTGTTTGTGAACTACAGCGCAGCATTCAACACTATTGTGTCTGCTAAGCTTGTTTCCAAGCTTAGGACCCTGGGTCTTTTCACCTCCCTTTGCAACTGGATCCTGGACTTCCTGACGAGTAGACCCCAGGTGGTAAGAATGGGCAACCTCACCTCTCCTGCACTGATCCTGAGCACCGGAGCCCCTCAGGGCTATGTACTCAGTCTCCTCCAGTACTCTGGTTCACGCATGTCTGTGTGGCCACACACACTACCCGACTCACAGACCATAAGGCTCCCCAACCAGCAACAATAATCTATTGATCACATGTACACTTCATATGCTCTGGTAACTTACTATGTACATTCATGTACTTTAGCACATTTTTGTGTATCCATCTATAGGCACTACAACACATATTTATAATATTTAAGATTTCTATTCGTTCTGTCCATATTCCCATTTCTACACTGTTTGAAATTGCTTCTAGTCACAATTGTTATGTATATTTTGTATTTTCTGTTATTATTTTTGCTTCTTATTTTTCTCAGTTACTAAGTATATGTCGCATGTCATAAAAATGTAATTTTTCAGAATGACGCATGTTATTAAGTGCACTTGACTAATAAAATAATGTGACTTCATTCTATAACCAAACATCAGTTGCATGCTAACAAGTGGAACAATCCCTGCTAGCTGACAGACCATATCTATATCTAGTCTTAAACACACTTCTGTACAAGCCTTACAGATTCAAAGCACAATGGAAGTTGTAGGACCCTCATAACTCAAGCAAATTACTTCCTGATGTGACAAAAGTCTATTTCGATATAGTGGATTTTAAGAGTTCCAGAATATTTGGGTTACTAGGGCTTCAACCAAGTAGCGGGGGATATCAACCTAGGCCTGGCTTCCCGAAAACATGACACTTACGATGGTTTAACAATGCATGTAGCCTTAAGATGGACTTTGTAACGACGGACTTAAGCCTGTTTCCCAAACCACCACCTAATTCACTATTGCAATCAGGTCTCATTGGAATACGTAAAGTATTATATGTAAATCTATGGCACCCGATTTCGTATGATATATTACGTTACGTTAGGTTACATTACAATGTGCTACCAAAATGTACAATACATAACGAATTGGCTAAAACGTAACATATGTTACGACGCTAGACAAACGTATCATATGTTACGAATGCTATGAAAACACATGATATGTTACGAACGCTACTAAAACTTATCAAATATTACAAATTTACTCAAAATGTCCAAGCCGTGTATAAACCGGCAATGGTCAGCTCTGCAGATGGGCATTCTGCCCACTGCTCCATGCAAGGACTACAGGTTTTGGTGGATGAGTTAATGGCCTTACAAAGGTTGCTACAATATGTAATAAATGTGTTACAGTTAATGTTACAAGTTAATGTTTGGTATCACAGGGCTGGGGTTAAGGTTTGGGTTAAGGTTAGGTATCACAGCACTGGGGTTAGTGTTAGGGTTAAGGTTAGGTATCACAACACTGGGGTTAACGTTATGGTTAAGGTTTGGCTTATGGTTAGAAAAAATATCACTTGTAACACATTGCAGCGACCTTGGTAACACCACTACTTGCCACCCTTATATATATATAATTAACCTTTTTGCACATTCTTACCAAACATTATTCAAAATCGATCAAAGACAGATCCAGTATGATGCTAGGTTTCAGACTCGTGAACGGTTTATTTTGAATATTTATATTTGAATATTTTCTACATTATTTCTTGTTTTATGTGCATTTTTCTTTTTCCTCACTTGACCAGATGTGTTCAATTACATTTCCATCAACCTATTATATAATTTGTGTAAATAATTTGTTCTAAATCAAAACTGTTTTAATAATTTTTATTTGTTCTATTGCCTTAATAGTAGCTGTTCGCGATCACTCCTCGCATGTTGAGGGAGGCGCTATTTCACAAAAACAGTAAAGTGCCTGTTACGGTGAACTAACGAGTGGTTTTACTCGTTAATTAACGGGCGACGTTACGTGCTACTTAGGTAACGATGCTTTCGGGAAACGTACCGATAAGATAACGAGGCACTTACATGGTTCTTACGATCATCTTAGTGCTTTGGGAAACAGGGCCCTGCTCAATCCACTGGAACTGGAGGATCGTTTTTCTGTTTTGTTTTAAAATGCACCACAGAAACTCAGGAAAAATGTCATCACTAAAGTAGGTAAATATTTAGTAGGAAACAAACTTTCCATTACTACGATGCTGAAATTGAAAATGTAAATGTAGATGTCAATGTTGTCATTAGCTTATGTTAGTGTAGTTCATCAAAAATAACTTCAAATTCTTGCTAATGCTAGCCAAATACTAAATTATTTCATACACAAAAAGAAGAAAAAAGAGTAATATCTGGCTGGGTATAGTATTCAGGAAACTCAAAATTGTAAATGCAATCATGATGCACGGTACTATGCCTTTTGCTGACCTTTTAAAAATAATATCCATTTCAGACTCTGTATTATCCATAATGGCCAAAAATGTCCTTAAGATTGAAAATGCCCCCATACAGAAGGCATAATACTAAACCAGCAGGGCAATAACAAACATTACAGACTCAACCTGAAAAGTACAACAGTATGCAGTTAGCTGTTACAGACAACATCCTTCAGGGCTACAACTGTACTAGGACTTTGATATACATTTAATTCATCATCATTACAGGAACAGCAACATAGAATATATTCAAATCTGATGATTAACTGATACGCAAAATCTACTAGGAAGACCCCTCAAAGTTGTTACGGAGAGAATCCTTCGATGATGGATTTCCTATGTCTATGTAGATTTTGGTTTTTAATGTGTTCCATTGTAAGACAGTCTGGGATAAATTATTCATAGTTGATTAAAGATAATCATGCATAAAGATTCATGAATCTTTGCCTTTTGGATGTAGTAAACATAAATTCTTTAAATATATTTAATTGGCCTGCTAATAAGAGCTGAGATAAACATACATCTCCATGGTCTTTGTCCAGTGAAGACCAAATGAAAAAAACAAAGATTGATTTAGCACACACTCTTATTTAGATAGAGTTTGGGGATACAGTTTAAAAAAAAAAAATAATAATAAATAGTCTAAATAATCAATATTCTCTACCTTGGCAGTCATTCGCAATGTATAGTGAGGTTTACAGAGTGTTCCAGTTGTTGAATTCTCAATACAGCTGGACTGCAATATAAATGACACACCACTAGGCAAGTCAGCACAATATGACTTGGACTCTTATGTGACATGTAAACCAGGAGCTTCAGACATCTAGGCATTTTGATGTAGTATGTATACTGTGAAAGTGTTTAGTTTAACAAGGAAAATATTTGAGCATACTTACAATCCTATTACATCTGGATGCCTTACAGTTGTACATTGAATTAACTTTTTTTAACAACTGCAGGAGAGGGGAGGGAAATGCAGGGATGTGGGGGGAGGGGGGGGGCTGTCAGTTGCAGTAATACTGATTGTGGACATATAACTATTCTTTAGTACTGAGCTGCTTCCACCTCCTCATTAGATGAGCCATGTCGTGATTGGTCACTGAGGAACAGGCGATGACCTTGGTGACCTTCTCTGCACTTCTTTTTTCTTCCATGTTCAGTTAGGAGAAATACTGCTGAGTTCCAACCGAAACCACATTTCCTCCCTTAGTGCACTACTGACTAGCCCTGGACCCTGGTAAAAATAAGTGACTATAGAGAAAGGGGTGCCATTTTATAGGCAGAGCCTCTTAGTTGGGCTGCAGAGGAGAGGATGGAGGGATTGTTTTTCTATATCTCTCACTCTGTCTTTGGTCAATTTATTACCAACATTCCTCTCTGGAATTACGTTATTGTAGAACTAACTTGTCAATCTTGATTACATTCAGTATGAACATATCAGCAGAATTAACATTTTCAACATCAAAATATACCAGTGCTATTGGTCCTTAATGACTTGCTATTATGTTGCTCCTTAACGTTACGCTATTATCTTGGTCCTTAACGTTATGCTATTATGTTGGTCCTTAACATTATGCTATTATGTTGGTCCTTAACATTATGCTATTATGTTGGTCCTTAATGTTATGCTATTATGTTGGTCCTTAATGGTATGCTATTATGTTGGTCCTTAACATAAACAATTGAAAATTAAAAACATCTTGTTACGAATAACATTTACATTTAACAATTGGTGTTAGGGTTAGGAATAAGGTTAAGATATCCCAGTACTAATGTTAGGGTTAGGATGAAGGTTAAGGGTAAGGTTAAAACGACAGAAAACACCTGTCTAAACAACACATTTCTACAACAAAAAAAGGTTGGCTCTCGCCGGAATCAATCATCTGACTGAAAATCGCTTGCAGAAACGGCCACACACCATCCCTGACCACAACACTCTTGCAAACAGCCACTCTATTTAACTATTAATACGTTCATAACTGCCTCTGGCAACCAGCTTCCGATGGCACTTCTAAAATGTTGATACTGAACGTAATTGCGAGTCATTAAGGACCAATAGCACTGGCATATGTTGATACTTCAACGTATTAGCACTGCTGATATGTTCATACTGAACGCCATCAAGGTTTACAAGTCAGTTACATATTAACGTAATCCCTGCGATGTTGGGTTGATTTATTAAGGCCTAGCCGAATGGAAGACTGTGTGGTGTAGGGCTGGTGGATGGTGGCTGTTTGCAGGGAATGCATTATTCCAGAGTGTTAAAGGGATCGAAGATTCTAAGGGCACCAAAATCACATCAGGTACATTCAGCTCCCCAGCAAAACCCAGGGATACAGACAGTTAATGCCAGGGTAGGCCTACACAGAGGCAAAGTCTAGATAGAAAAGCCCTAGATACATGTAATCATTTGGCCAGTGGTATAACTGGTACAGCAAGATATGCCCTGAGTTATTTGAAGTCTGCATCCCAAATGTCCCATGATCTAGACATAGTAGTGTACTATTTAGGGCATAGTGTGCCATTGTTGTACATAAAAAAAGATGTAAAGAGAAAAGTGCTGATGAGGAGTTGGAGTAATTTAGGAAGTGCATATGTGGGAAGTTCTCTCTTACTACAAATGGAAGGGCGGAAGAAGGTGGGGGGCATCGGAGTAAAGGGGGTTGGCTCATCAGAGACAAGCCCTATATTTGCAATTAGTAAGGAGGGTTCGTTTTTGATTAAAACGTAGCCCTTATTCTTTGCTCAAGAGGACTTAATCACTTTTTACGTGGGTCTGCTTGATTGTTTGATTATCGCTGCGTTTCGGCTGTGCTTCCCCCAATCAAATCTTTATAACACTCAACGATTGATTTGTAACAGTCACAGTCTTGGGCACCTTGGTGATGATGGAGCATGCAGCTAATGACCGTACATTGGAAGATTGCGATGGGGGCGTGATAAAGATGCGCATCAACTGCGATCAGCCCTAATGGCTGTCCTCTATTTTGACTTCTGCTGCTGTTAAGAATATAAAAATAAACCTAGGCCCCTTGGTAGACGGCAATCTTGGCAAGGACTCTACAGAGTCTGGATTGTCGGACATGTCGAAAAAAATACTGAGTTAAAAAAGATTTCAACAACATCAAATGTTTTATTGAATTTAATGTTTGAAAAATTATGTTCCTCAAGTAAATCATTAAGACATGAATTAAGTAATTTTTATTTTCTTCCCCTTCTTTTCTGAAACGTTGCCGTCCCCTTGTTTCTATTTGTGTGGTGGCCCAAGGTAAATCAGTAATGATGCTTAATGATAATCATATTGTGGTTGATCCCAAAACCTTCTCAATCAAATGTTCAGTATGAAAATACTGTATCAGCACTACTATTACATTCAATATCAAAATATCCCAGTGCTATTGGACCTAAATGACTCGCGATTACGTTCAGTGTACCTACCGTCAGAAACTGGCCGCCAGGGAATACATATTAATATTTAAACAGAGTGGCTGTTTGCTAGGGCATTATGGTCCAGGTCAGTAGGCGGGCATTTCCGCAGCCATCTTGCAGTCGGTTGCGAGTAGGATTTCAGCGAGTGGTGAGACATTTTATTGTTGGGGAATTGTGTTGTTTAGACCGGCGTTTTTTGTAGACCGGCATTTTTCTGCCTTACCATTAACCTTCATCCTAACCCCAACCTCAGTACTGTGATGCCTAAACTTAATTGTAACATAATTCCTAACCCTAACGCCTGTACTGTCATGCTTAACCTTAACCCTAAGTTCACCTTAACCGTTAACCATAAACATCTTTCGTAACAATGTGTTTTTCATTCTGAATCGATTACCCTCAGGACTAACATAAGAGCGAAGTGTTGAAGAGCAATGAAGTAACATGTCATTGAGGACCAGTAGCCCTGGGGATATGTTGATAGCGAAGGTAACTGCACCGATTCATGTTCATACTAAATATAACCATGGTTTACAAAATACACTGCTAAAAAAAATTAAGGGAACACGTAATCAACACAGTATAAGACCAAGTCAATTAAACTTCAGGGATATCAATCTGTCCAGTTAGGAAGCATAAGCGATTGTGAATCAATGTCACCTGTTTTGGTGCAATTGAATAAATTGAATCAATGTCACCTGTTTTGCAGGTGGTGGCCACAGACATTTGCTCTCTCCTTATCCTTCCTGACTGATTCGCCTCTAGTTTTGCGTTTTGCTATTGACCTTGTCACTACTGGTAGCATGAGTCGGTACCTGCAGCACATTCAGGTTGCACAGGTAGTCCAGCTAGAAGCAGGACCGGTATCTGCTTGTTTGTTCGAAAAGAGGACCACTGCCAGAGCCCTAGAAAATGACCTCCGGTCGATTGGCATTCGCCAGAAAACACCAGAATTGGCAGGTCTGCCATTGGTGCCACGTTCTCTTCACAGATGAGAGGAGGTTCACACTGAGCACATGTGACAGACGTGATAGTCTGGACACGCTGTGGTGAATGTTATGCATCATCCAGCATGACCGGTTTGGCAGTGGGTCAGTGATGGTCTGGGGAGGCATATCCTTGGAGGGTCACACAGACCTCCACGTGCTAGCCAACGGTACCCTGACTGCTGTTAGGTACCGGGATGAAATCCTCAGACCCGTCGTCTGACCTTACGCTGTTGCATTGGGCCCTGGGTTCCTCCTTGTGCAGGACAATGCCCGGCCTCATGTGGCCAGAGTGTGTAGGCAGTTCCTGGATGATGAAGGCATTTATGCCATTGACTGGCCCTCACCTTCCCCAGACCTGAATTCAAATGAGAACCTCTGGGACGTTATGTATCGGCGCATCAGACGCCGCCAAGTAGCGCCACAGACTGTGTAGTTGCTCACTGATGCCCTGATCCAGGTCTGGGAGGAGATCCCCCAGGACACCATCCACCATCTCATCAGGAGCATGCCCAGATGTTGTCGGGAGTGCATACAGGCAGGTGGGGGCTATACACACTACTGAATCACATTATGAGTTGCCATGATGAAATTCACGCAAGTTGGAACAGCCTGTGATTTCAATTATTACTTTTCGGTGTGAGTTTGAATCCAGCCCACAATCGGTTGGTGATTTTGGTTTCCATTGACCGTTGTTACATAATTTTTTTCTCAACAAATTACACAATGTACAGTAAAGATTTTAATCTTTAATATATTTCGTTCATCGAGACCCGATGCGTGATTTCAGTGTTCCCTTAACTTTTTTGAGCAGTGTAGTTTCATACAAACGTAATTCCTGAGAGGTAAAGTTACAAACCGATAACTAAGTGCCTTTTCATATTGTGATGTCCTCTCCTCTGATTTCCAGAAATGTACGTACATATTCAAGCCAATACTTTCTGAGATATTGAGACTAAATTACGGGTTCAGGTTATGCATGTCTGAAGGGCATTCCCTTAAGTGTTTTGTACCAGAGCTATTTTTTTGAGGTGACCAGACAGATGTCCGTGTGATTTGTAGTGAAAACTATGGAAAAACAAATGGACAAACTAACATCTGGAAAAACTAAATTAAAATACATTCAATAAATTGGGTAACAGAATAAATATTTTTATTTAGTTTATTTATAGGCCTCTTTTCTGCAGACAGGACAGGGTAATTGAGTTATTGTTGTATAATAAGAATATGTTTTGAAAGTTGAGGTGGGGAATTAATAACACTCATTTGTTGGCTTGGTTAGTTGAGCTATACTGACTGATCCCATTCCAATCTCTTAAAGTTTGCGGTATAATGATTACAAAATAACACATTGACATTAAGAAAATATCAGGAACTAACTGTACTTAACTATGTTTGTGGAAAATGTAAATTGTTAATTGGAGTGTTGCACTAAGGTGATTAGATGTGCTCAAATCAAAGGTCAGTCAGATGAACAAGGAAAACACAAATTAAATGTTTGTGAACATTACCTTTTCACATTCCACTCAGTGTGATTGTTTTGGAATGTATTTTTTCAAAGTAGGCTAGGACTTTGATAGGTCTACGTTATACATATCAAATGCATTTCAATGGGATACAGTGCTCATCCAAAAGTAGTGTTGGCCAACTAAATAGGGAATAGTGCAATTTTGGGATGTACACAGTGTTCTAGAAGGTTCCTAATCTGACCTGATACTAGACAGGAGAGGAGTCCCAGACATGAATACAAATGACCTTGAATATATTTCTGCCATCTCTTGCTGTACACCTTTTTCTTTCTTTGCTTTCGATCGCTTATTTTTTTTTATCTCTATCTTGCTTGCTCTCACACACATACCAATACATGGCGTGCGATAGCGTGCGTGCATCTGTACATTCCAATGTATTATTTTACAAGTTTTACACTTGTGAGTGCACCTAACCTAACTTGGTGTAGTGTTCTTTAAAATAACAAAATCTTGGAAGGCTGCCTCTTTTGTGTATTAAAAACGGGGAATGACACTAGCTGTGACAGTGTATTTCATTCAGTTCTAAATTACCGCTAAATGGGTAATGAGCGTTCAGAACCCAGCGAGCACTCGGCTCAGCTCCTTTGCCAAGCATGGAGGGGGAAAAAAGCAATTTAACTAAAAACCCTTACTTCATTTTTTTTTCTCCACTGTTGTACCATTAAATATAAGACAGTTGCCTCATTCTGTCACAGCACAATCCATTTATAGCAGTCTGAATAAAACATTTAGGCACCTTTTTGGAAAGGTTGGCATTTGGCTCTGCAAATGAACATAGAATAAGACATTCAATAGGGGGTGATTCCTCTTAGTCTGGTTCTAAGTGCCCAATCTGTCAAAAGCCATTCATAACACATTTCAAACTAGTAGGTAGTGATTTGTCTCGACATGATTTGAATCACAGTGGTCAGGCGCATATCTATAGGAAGCCAATTACCTCTAGGGTAGCACTACTGTGTGCCATTATGGATTATTCAACTTTTTATAATGAGGGGACTGCATATTGGGCTATGTGAGGAGTAACCTCAGGCACTGGAAATGCATGCAAAGACATTCACTGATTGTCAACACTTAGAAAGTCAGTGTGTCTATCCACAGGTATTTTCATATAGCAGAAGAGAATGCCACTGTGACAACATCAATGCACTGTGGCTTTCCCCTGAGTGACATGCAGACATTCACACCTCCTGCTGGGCCTGTGTCTCCATTGAGCTGTCCCCTGCCTTGCGTTTCTCTCTCTCACTCACAGAGACCTGTCATTTCCCAAATGCATGGCTCCTGAGGAGTGTCACTCGGGATTATACTATACAACACTGGGGGATTAAGCACACGGTTTGACAGACTGGCCTCCACACTCAATCATTCCCATTCAGAAGTAATTCTGTCCGTCCTGCATGCATGCATCCCTCTACAGTAGTGTGGGTATGTCTGTGTGTGTGGGTGTGCTTGCTTGCATGCTTTTGTGTGTGTGGGTGTGCTTGCTTGCATGCTTTTGTGTGTGTTTGTGGGTGTGTGTGTGTGTG
>JACXGI010011934.1:11951-23991 GCA_016801175.1 Esox masquinongy | reverse complement strand
CCCCCCCCCCCGCCCGCCCGCCATAGCTCAGCTAGTCCCCCATGTAATCATTTTATGAGAGATGAATGATATGGAGCAGAAACAGGCAGGGGCATTGAACGCTTGTCATGTTAACCAAGCGTTGTCTCCTGGACACAGAAGTCAGTAGGCTCCACAAAAGGGCCTAATTACTGATAAGGGAACACAACAATGCAGAGATCATAAATTACACGTCTCGTTTCCAGCGCGGGGCTTTGTCTGCTCCTCGCCTGCTCCTCTCTCGTCTCTTACTCCTCTTCTCTGGACGGGGCCTCTGAAGATGAGGAAGACTGAACGGTAAATTAAATTAATGTTAGCCTTTTCTCAATCATTCATCATTCCAATAAAATGATTAGAGTCGTTGTAAGTACATCGTTAAAAGCGAAAAAGCATAATAGACCCATTAAAAAGTAATTAAAGTCAGCTCAGCATGAAGGTCTATTCGGTGTGGGGCGGAGGGATTTTCCTAGATGGAATAGTTCCACTTAGTGCACATCATGTGGATTAGCTCCATGCTCCTGGAGCACGGAGATGGATTAAGAGGCACCGTCAACTGTTGGTGACAGGGGAGAGTGGTAAATCAGAGAAAAATAAATGATGTGAGAATTGGCTCGGACATGCAGTACGTAAACTATAAAATATGTGTAAAAAACAAACAAGCTGCTTTTCTCTCGATGGAGAACTGAGACTGGGAGAGAAAGTGTAAAGTTTAACATTAATACACGTACTGCTAAAAGGAGGGCCCTTTAGAGTGTCCCCAGGCTTTCAGAGTCACAGCTGCATTTTTTTGAAGCCACATTATAGCATGGACGTCCTTTTATCTATGGTTATTGCCAAGAATGTCCCCTGGGAACTTTTTTTCATAGGCAATAGTACTACTGGAATGTTTTCTTGACATATCGCCACACTGGGAATAACAGTGCAAAATAGGCATCAGATAGCCTAGCAATTAGAGAATCTTACCACTTGCAAATGAAAGGTTGCAAGATAGAATCCCCAAGTCTGTGGTAAGGTGGTGTTAGAGACACATGTCTGTGGTAAAGTGGTGTTAGAGAGACATGTCTGTGGTAAGGTGGTGTTAGAGAGACATGTCTGTGGTAAGGTGGTGTTACAGAGACATGTCTGTGGTAAGGTGGTGTTAGAGACACATGTCTGTGGTAAGGTGGTGTTAGAGACACATGTCTGTGGTAAGGTGGTGTTACAGAGACATGTCTGTGGTAAGGTGGTGTTAGAGACACATGTCTGTGGTAAGGTGGTGTTAGAGAGACATGTCTGTGGTAAGGTGGTGTTAGAGACACATGTCTGTGGTAAGGTGGTGTTACAGAGACATGTCTGTGGTAAGGTGGTGTTAGAGACACATGTCTGTGGTAAGGTGGTGTTAGAGACACATGTCTGTGGTAAGGTGGTGTTAGAGAGACATGTCTGTCCCACAGCGAGAGCAATCCTAACGAGCTGTTGGGTCATTAAAGACTTAAGCTGCTTGATTAGTTATTTTTTCTCTTATTTAAGATGGACCAAGCTGCAAGACGGCCATTTTAATTACACTGCAGATGGTGGAGCCGTTTTTATAATCACGGACCTTGGGGGAGGATTGTTCATCTTTGTCTAAGTCTTCAGCAGGATTCACCCAAATTGGGTGTTTTTTTCCCCCCAGCTTTTTAGACGATAATTAGACTAACATTAGATCAGGGTGTCAAATGTACAACAGCAACATCTGTCTGTATTTTTGTAGATGTGTAGTGGAATTCATACTAATGTCTCTGACAGTGAGCAGGTTTTGTAGAGGGTTAAGTAATTGATGAGCGAAGCAGGTATTTTGATCCAGCAATCAAAGCAAAATGTGATAATTTCCATTCCTACCTAGAACCAACGGTCAAACTAAATGAATTGTGTTGACTTCTGTAAACATCATTAGAGGATAATCACCGCTACCTAGTTCTCTTTACAGACAAATCACCAAAAGCCCAATTCTGATCTTTTTTCAACTAATTGGTATTTTGACTAATCATGTCAGATCTTTTCACATCAGAGATGTGAGCTGCACTGGTTGGTCAAAAATTAATTTGTGAAGACAAAAAAAGTTAAATCCAGCTGGCTCTGTGAACACTATATAACGTGTTATTTCTTTTTATGTGGAGCACCTTTCGTACTCAAAGGCTACATTTACACACGCAGACCATTTCTGATCATTTGACCAGACAGATAAGATGTAAAATCTGCTGTGGTAGTTCAAAACATATTTTTTTGGAAATAGAGATCTGAACTGGGCTGCCTGTGAGTGTTCATTTTGAGTAGTAGTACATACTATTCCCCTGTAGGGGTCACTGTGAGCATCCAGTCTTTGTGATTTACAGTAGAAACAATGCTGAGAGTCTTCAAACTAAGTTCTTTAGTCTCCCTTGTTTCTGAAGAACCAGCTGGGCCTCCGAAGAGCACTATTGTTCAGAGTACATGACTGAATGCCTTCACTAATTGGAAAGTGGCTTAAAACGGGTAACAGGTTCATTATGTGATTGCATCTTAAGGCCTTTAATAAACAATTAAGTGAGCAATAGACTGGTTAATTTGATAAGGGGACGATAAACGTTTTCATTTGTTTGTCCCACTATTCACTGCACCTCTGGGATGACAGTGGAATACAGACTAAGGTTTTTCAGCCGAACATCCCCAGAGATCCTCCATCAATCATAGCAAAAGGCCTTGGTGCTGCTGAAGGCTAAACTGTTTAATTTGAACACAACGATTTGGATAATGGAAGGAATCCATATTCAATTCGTGAAAACGTCTAATGTAGATTAAAGTGAATACTGGTCACTTCAGTGTACTCCGGGAGTAACGTGGCTGTTGGATTTTTGATTACGCCTTTAGACGTAGCAAATACGGTTGACATATTATGTAACAACAAATAATTTGTCTCTGTCTTTGGCCTCATACTTGTCAAATGTTTGAGAGATTAAATTAATTTAGCCCAAAGATCAGAAACCGTCTCTGGTGTTCCTGCTATGTGCTATTGATTGAGCAGTGTACTACTCAAAGCCATTATTGAAAGCAATCCCATGCCTGCGAAGACAGAAAACAAAAAACATCACGGTGTGCATTCTTACACGTACACACACAAATATACTCAACACGCACATTCAATATGTTGGCTAATGGAGCCCGCAAACTATTTTCAGAAAAATACACAAGTCATCGCGGGCCATGAGGAGGGCGTAATATCATTTCCGATAGGTAAATGTTTTTACATCCCACTAGTGCTGCTGAGAGGAAGTTAAATAAAACATTCTGCCGAAATATTAATGTTTCATCACCTCACTCACTCCCCCAAGCACCGTCTCCATCAGATATGTGGGCGAGCAGCTCTGAAATGTCCGAGGTATCCGGACACCGTTTGGACGGGACATTTTAGCCACCTTAGTCACGCTGATTAATTACCAAATGCCGGCCGGGGTGGAGGGAGGTGGTTCGGTGTTCTGGGAGGGATCAGGGGATGGACTTGTAACGAGAATATATCTGTTTCAATTCTCCTAGTGAAATCTCTCCAAATACACTATAATCTTTGTTGAGGACACTGATTAAACCAACGTGCTTTACTGTTGGTGGAATGGTAGCTATGTACAATAACACATTGTGTAAGTACTCTATTAGATTGGTGACGATGAGTGCGTTTTCTTTCCAGAACACAATACCAGGTGTGCTGAAATGCTATATTAATGTTGGGTGAAACATATTTCCTAGATGGCAAAAGGTCCAAATGGATAGCGACATTTATCAGCCTAGTAACAAACCCATCCGACCCCGAACCGTTCAAACTGCTGGTGTCGGCAGAGAGGAAAGTGCACAGTCATAAAGAACATTTTCGAAATTGTACACATTACACCATGGAGCAAATAGAGAGTTTAACAATTTTTTAATCAAATTTCATACAAATGAACATGTTTTAATCCCAACCTGAACACCCCCCCCCCCAAAAAAAAATAAAAAATAAAATAAAATATAAAGACCCAGTGTCCCACCCTAATAACAGCATTATTTCTCGGACTAATTTTAATACGGTGGTTTAGAGGCCACTGTAGGTTTGAAGTCAACGAGAAAGAAAGACACTGAAACGACAAGGCAAGGCCCCTCAAGGCGGTAACTTGGTACAGAACATGTTTTTTACAGTCACTGGACAGACGTTTTCCCACGGCGGCAGATTACGGCTCAACCTCGACGCATCGGGTGTTTGGTGACCGTCATCGTGGAGACAGAGGCTTCTTGTCTTTGGCTCCTGGCTAGCTGTTCGTCTGCATGGCGCGGTATTGTAATATTGATGTTGATTATTGTGCGCTGTCCCCGTTAAATAAACAAAAGCATCATAAAAAATTGAACTCGGCATCCTCCGGGCGTAAAACCGGCGGACTCCCACATTCCTTTCGCCTATTCGTGTGCAGTGTTATTAATAGGTTGTCGAACGCCACAATCAATATTCTTAATATCAATGTTACTGCCTGACACGCTGTGACGAAACATGTGCTTGAGGTTGAAATTGCGATTTAAAAGCCGTGAAGGATTGATTCCACGATCACGCATGGTTATTCCGTAATTGTAGGAAAGGGAGCATGGAAGACTTTGAGTGGAGCCCGTGTCTCTTGTGATTATACATATCAGTCAGCTGATTAAGTGTCATGTCATCGGATGGTATATCTCAGTTCCATCATTGTTTTGCAGGAGTTGGGGTGGGGGGGGGTGTACACAGGAGGCAAGGATGCAGGGGTGCCTTGGAAAATATTTACGATTTATGATTTGTCTTCCTGAGGTAAAATATGGTGCAGAGTCGCTGCATTTAAACCCGTGGTACAGCTACATCGCTGATACAAAGTTAGATACCGTCCTTGGCTAGGAAATAGCACACATCCTTGTCTATCACCTTGAAAATCTCCTGACACTAGTGAAAATGCTTACAGGCACTGAGACCTGTGGTTTGGGTATATATCTTCAGAATGGTCGCTCCTGTTTCAAGTTTATGGCCAGAAGGTCATTTACCAAAATTGAATTCTCTGCCGGGTCGAAGGTCAGCCCTTCCTTTCCTCCTCACCTTGGATCAGTGAAATTGCCTCGGTGTCTTAGCGGATAGGCTAGGTGGCTGGATGAGCTGATGGGGCCAGAGGAGAAATGGGAGGTCACGAACAGAAAGCCCAGCAACAATGATGTTCCTCTCTCCGGCGCTGGCCACTCTGCCGACACTGACCGAAGCAATCACACAACTTCCTGTCATTTGTCTGCATGTAGCGTTTCAGCAGGCTTCCCAGGGCATGTTGGGGGCTCGTATCACAGGGAAGGCCCTTGTACAGCGGGGGGGCTCAGAGTTTAAAATCACCTGTCTAGATGGAACCTGGGAGCCCGTGAACGGGTGTGTCCCAACGGATGAATCAAACCATCGCAACTGTAGCCGCGGCGCGGCCATCGCAGGGACGATGCTCCGGTGTACCTCAGTTGGTAAAGTAGTTGCCCTCAACGGTGGGGCTCCCGGTTTAATTTCCACGTGGGGGGGGGGCCCTGCGTGAAGGAATTTACATTAGTGCATTCCCTATTGAGTCGTTCTGGATAAGCTACGTAACAAAAACAAAGGTCTATTATTTCCATGACAACACGTGTCTTCAGTGCTCATGTTAGCTCGGTTCAAATGTGAGAAGACTGGTGTAGTGTGTGCAACAGTGGTATGATTGGTTTGGACACATTAGACAAAGTGCATGTACAGTTTGTGACACGTTACCAAGAGGGGGTGTCATTATGTGTTTTTGGACACGACTTGGCTTCACACATCACCGTCTTTGCTGTGATGTGAGAATTATACGACAGTACAGGCCTCGCCTTCCTTGTTTCTGGAGAGAAATCCCACCTGTAGTTTTGAACTCCCAACTCCAGCTGTGTCTGACCTGATTCAGCTTATCAGCCAGATACTTATTGGATTCGGGTGTGTTTGTTACAGAATGGTCGTTTCTGGGTTTAAGAGCCCGGTTGTTGGTTGGACCGCCACTGCGTGTCTGGCAGCTCATCCCCTCCTGTCAGATATGTTTTACATTTGTTCACCATCATCTTGCATAATTACGTTCAACATCATGTGTCAAATTCCACCCGCCTGGATTTTGATCTCTGTTGAATTCACCGTGTATTGGGTGAAATATGAAACCGGAAACTCACTGGGGCTTCCGGGGATATATACATGGAGAAAACAAAATGTATGATAATGCATTAATGACAATCTCCCTACACCAACAGAAGTTGAATGAAACACCATTCAATAATTCCATCAAAATCCTGTCTGGACATTGTCATTATGGCTGATTTACGCTCAGCCGGGCGGGAAATGCAGTTTGTGTTATTTTCACGCGACGTTCCAAAGCAGCCAAAGCTGTCCAGGACTACGGCCGCGGTTTGGTATCAGCCGGAGCCAGGCGCGTGAGGTAATCTGGAGCGGCCGCTGTGATGTCTGGCATAGTCGGGCCAATAGCCTCATTAAAAGTGATCTAGGCAGGAGCCGGGCACCTTCCCTCCCTTTGGACAGTGCCGTCTGCTTCACGACTCGACCCGCTCAGACAGAGTGCTTCAGTTAGTCTGGGGCCAACGTCCAAGAGGAATTTTAATTTGGGCCAAGCATTTTGCCGCGCCACGGATGAAGTGGCCCGAGCACCTGAGGGTTTTCTGAAAGGGAGAGCAATCTGTCCTCTTTGGACACCCTCTCTGCCCCCTCATCCTCATGCCATCCAGGAAGTCAAGCAAAGCGCATGTATAACATACTGGGTGAATTGGGGGGAAGCTAATCAAAAAAATATAATTTATGAAGCTAGCAATCAGACTGGAAGAAGTTAAGCCACATCGAAGCTACCCTTTAAACTGCCCTTCTGGTAAATATGCATTCCTTTTTGCCATTGGTTCTGAATGTAGTGTTCAAGAGCCAAAATGGGTTCTATCGTACTATAACGACAAAATATCACCTCTATCTCCTATCTATCACTCTTTATCACTCTATCTATCCTTCTCTCTGCCGTGTCTTTGAGCCATTGGTCCCCGCCCTTAAAACTTATTGGATAACACTTTTTTCACAGCTGTCTTTCTTCACTATGAAACTTGTCAGTGTGCATCTTGCTAGCTGTCATTCAAATGGCAGGGGGATAAAAACCGTTAGGGCTGCCAACTTTGGCCAGGTTTGAGAGACTCAATATGGCGCATCACAGCCTCCAGGTAACTCTCCCTTTATATATATATATATATATATATATATATATATAATTTTTTTTTTTAGGTAATGTTTAATTTGATTGGAAAGTGTGAAAGATGGCAGATGTTTTGCCAAAAAAGCAGTGGGGAGAATTCAAACCTACACTGCAGCTGTACATGTGCACCGGAGACAGCAGACACAATCTGGCATTTTTTACCAAGAAATTTCATGACTTATTGAGGTGATACGGTGATACTGCTCCTCCATTATACGTTTGAACTACACAGTGATTAATCCAGCCGGGTCCGTAATGTTGGCATTTATATAGAAAACAGCAAAAACAAGAGAAAAATTATATTCGGTTGCAATGCAAATATGAGAAATGATTGACAGTGACACGTAGCATCAGTAACCGTTTGAGTCGGTTGTCATGGTGAATTGGATAAAATTGTCAGTGTACAAATGTCACCTGTCACGCGTATTCCTATAGGCCTTACTCATCAAACTGTTCATCAAGGGAAACGGAGCACACAGCGTATTGTATTATCATATTTACATTAAATTGTAAAAATTTTTACTTACAATTCAGAATTAACATAAGTGAGGTGAGATCACAGTTAAAGAGAAACATTCGATATTTCTATCGCTCTATTGTTTGCATTACTCTCATCACCAGGGGTTCTCAAGAGGTCGGTCTAGCCTGTCTAGCCAAGGTTTAAAGCTGTTTCTCTGACCTCTTGCAATGCCTGAAATATAGGGGTTTATGGGTAACCTGGTCTCAGGGGAGTACGTAATATAATATACGTAAATCTGTGACAGACGATTTTGTGTGAAATGCAAATTAATGATGTAGCGCCTGCTGCCTTGCCCTCCTTTAAGCCCACAACACTACTACCGGGCTGTCGATGATGCCAACCCCGGCCGCGGGAAGGTGTTTTGCTCTGGGGGTGTTGATGGCTGAGCGGGGGTGGGGGGCGCTGAACAGATAACTGAGTAGTGCAAGCACACCTGTTTCGGCAGTGTGCCCTGCGAAGGAAATCGATATTGAGAGTAGTGGAAAATAGAAAGCTAAAACTGACTTTCTGAATCTCGTCGGGGGGCGCTGAGGCTAGAATACGCTGGAGGGAGGGGCTGGCTGGCGCACCCCCAGCACGCCTACCTCCCGCGGCTATGCTGCTAACAGTGTTTTGGGACAAACAGCCAACTCTTGGAGAATGAGGGAACAACTGGTGCTTTGTTGAGAAGCTGAGCCAGGCCGGAGAACAGGCAGGAGGCAGAGAGGAAGCGGGTAGCTTAAGATCCGTTTTCATTTTCTCCGTGTATCATGTTGATATTTTTTTGTGATTTTGTTCCTTTTATTGTTAAATGCTAAAAACACACTTTTTTTGTTATTTACAGCAACGACCTGGGAGAAATAAGGGTGAACTGTCTTCCTCAGAGACAGAACAACAGGGTTTTTCATTTTGTTGCCTTTGGGGAAACTTCACAAAATATTTTTTTCTGCCATTTTTTTTCACTCTATAGTCTACCTGTGGTTTATATATAGCTTTTTATAAAATCTGTCCTGCTCCAAATACAGTGTGTGGTGTAATTTGATGATTTTGTTAAATTACCTCACATACTGTGTTTGCTTTAAATTGTGTTCATAGTTTTTATATGATTGATGTGGTTGTCCTGTCCAACACTTGCATTGGCCAGAATGTCATTAAATATTTTAATTGTAAACTGACTTACCTGGTTAAATAATGATGAAATTAATATGAATAATGAATCTACAGTTAGTAATGGAATAGCACACGTTGAGGAGTGAGCTGAAGTGTGTGTGTGTGTGGGGGGGGGTAAATTATTTGGTGCCATTAAAGGGCTAGGAGGTTTTTCGTGGGTAAGCCAGTTGAGCTTAGGTTTCGATTGACAAGCATACATTTTGTTTTTCGGAGTTGAGGAGCAGGTCAAAGGAGGCATGTTTAATGTTGTTAAACCCATGTTATTGGGTGGTCTGCACAGTGTTCAGTAAGGAGCCAGTTATATACAGCAGTACCCCACTTAAAATAATATATTAACATTTTCCATTGCACTGCTCTGCCCGACTGCAAGCTGGGTGAGTTTGTTTGTACATCTCCCCCTAGACTGTGGTGTTATTAGAAATTCCTCAGAGAAAAAAAAGCTTTGAACAACCCTAGGAGAAATGTTTTGATGTTGAACCATAATAGATTCATTTTCTTTTATATATAAGGGAAATGTGTACTCATTTAAAAATATGTATTTCACACATTGGACCTTGAGTCCTCTTGTGTAGTTATGACCATGCATCCAGCGCAAATAATTATATTATTATCTTATTATCGAGCTGTCATACCTACATTAGAAATGTCATGTCAAAAATTGCAAGAACAAATCAGCTTGGAATGTTAGCAGAATGTGCAATTTAGCTTATATAAAGAAAAACAGTTTCATGGATCAAGGTGGCAGATCTTATCGCTTACAATTGCTACGTGTCTGGTTAAACAACCAACCAAACCACTGCAAAATGGAGTTAAATTACACAGAACTATGTGTAGTTCAATACCACCCAACACTGTCACTGGGACAGTCATTTAACTTGCAGTTTAAATTGAACTGCCCAGGGAGCTCGGTATCCGTTTAGTCTGGTTGCAGTGACCCATACTCTGGTTCCTTTTACACTCGTTGGATGCGACAGCAGTTCCAGAACTGCAGTCCTGGCCGTGTTACTGTCTGAGAGGGGTCCATTTCCACAGTGTGATGACCAGGAGACCGTCACAGCTGAGTCGCTGTATACTTGGCCAGCCCCCACCCCCACTCCCGGCCTCCCTGACTCACCATGGAGACAGGGCGCCCCCCACGCATCACTGTCAGTCTCCACCACTCAGCATGGCCAGCCATGCACACTGAGGGACACAACTCCCCAGTCTGTCTAAAAAGCCTTTTCGTGTCACTCTGTCAGGGCCCACCAGTCTCCCTCTCACCACGTTGGGTCCATTTCAGACTGTCCCGGCCCGTAACATGGCCTCCGGAGCAGCCCGCCGTGCCTGCCGCGCAGACAGGAGCCTCAAGATTCTCGTCTCGCCTTGTCAGGAATGCTCAGGACCCATCTTGGTTTACTTGAGTTGTAAAATCTGATCATTAGACAGGATTCGTTGTATTATCCGTTAATCCAACAGGGTGTAATTCCGGCTAAGAGAGAGTGCGCTACCAGTGGGTGTTAAAAAAACCCACCCTGTTTATTTTCCCATTTATTGTCTGTGCGGCCGGCTTGCTGCCTCGTCTCGCCAGCCCGTCGCCTGGATAGGAGGACTCACTCAAGCTTTGGGACTAAGGGACTGGATTTGACATGGCTTTGTGGCTTGACAACCACCGAGAATAGAGTCGAGTTCGCAGTAAGTCTTTGTCGCCCTGAGACCCAACATGAGAGTTTTGGCATGCAATTCTGTGAGTGTTTAAAAAAAAACTGACTGTTTCACCGCGGGGTATGCTCACACCCAGCAACGACTAAAAGCAGGGTTTGGGGTCAGTTAATTTAATTTTGAATTATTATGCATGGCCCAAATTATTCAATCAAGTAGAAAAAAAAGTACAATGCCAAATTCCTCTTAGAAATGCATCGAAGAGAATTGGAATTGAAATGGAGCCAACCCTGACTAATCACCATGGCTTAGTGTCTAATGTTAAACCAGTCAGGACATACTGTGTCCAGGATGGAGGCGCTTCGTCTAGCGCGCAGCGCCATCCATGAGGCCAATATGCAGCACCGGCTTGATGTTATGTCAGGCGTTTGCGAAGACCATATTTATTCCTCAGTGTCTTTAGTTTCTGGCTCTCATTCTCTTTGTGCTTTCCCCTGAAGGCTCTTCAAAAACAAATCCTTTATTGCTCAGTACATTTGCCACAAACCATACAACTTTCAACAGTCCTTACTTTGATTCTCAACTCTTGCAACATAGCTTGTCAAAAAGGACTTTAAGAGAGGTTTCACATCTCACCCGTGGGAAGTCGTTCTTGGCCCGAGAGAGAGAGAGAGAGAAAGAGAGAGAGAGAGATGAGATTAGATGTCAGACAGACGAGCCTATGCAGTGTCAGAGGAGCAGCAGGGAGTTTCCACTCGCGTCGCATCTTTACATGTTGTGTTCACTCTCTTCTGCTAGGTCATAGGCAAATTCGTGTCAGAGCCTTTCACTACCTTTCACGAGCAGAAAACACTGTCAGCATCCAACATGACGGGCATTGGAGAAAAAAAAGGCCAACGAGGGCTTTGAAGAGATGATCAAAGGGAAAAGTATTGGTGAGGCTTAGATTTTTTATGGCCAGAGTCATTCCCCTGATTAAATCTTCAGTTATAGCGTTTTTTTATGCCACTCAACAGGTTTAAGAAAGGTCTAATATTTAAACATGACACTGGTGACAAAGAGGTTGGCACACAGGCTTCGGACCTCATGTCGCTTGAATAAACTTCATTCAGTTACAGACTGAGAAAAGTTAGAAAGAGCAGACTGACTGACAATTCATCTCAATGGAAATTGGATCAAAGTGTTTTTTGGTGTGGCTCAACCTCTCTGTTTTTCCCCTCTTCCTCCCTCCCTCCTTCCCCCTCTTCCTCCCTACCTCCTTCCCCCTCTTCCTCCCTCCCTCCTTCCCCTCTCTTCCTCCCTTCCCTCGTCCTGTTCTTTTTTGGTCTCACCATCCCTCGTCTGCTTTAAGTGGAGTGTAACAGCTGCTGGCAGGTCACTTGTGTCGTTTTTCACCCCCCCCGTGGTCTACCTGGGCTCCCATAGTAGAAGGCGATCCACCCCCCACGCGCCCCCCCCT
>JACXGI010011934.1:0-11851 GCA_016801175.1 Esox masquinongy | reverse complement strand
TGGTTCCCACTGGAGGCTGAAATTGTGTAAGTAGCCCCACTGATGTCACCTTTTGACGTCACTGTCATGGAATTTAACATCAGTGTCAGTGGCATTATAGAAAGTTCATAAGCTTATTTTTTTTGCTCCTCATGAATTAATTACAGAATCCCATTGACAATTTCTTGTTTACAGAGATCAGAGTCTGGAAAGTGTGAAAAGGCAGGATGGGGACCAACTCCTGCTTAGCAAGTAAAAATAACACTACAGATCTAGGGCCTCAGAGATACAGTATTTTTTATATGTATATTGCATGTTTATGCTTTTTAATCCAAAGGGATTTACAACCATGTAAAGGGGTATTCATGTGTTTGGCGTTGTCATGGTTGCTGTTCAGTACTGCGCCGTGATTTGCTCACAACTGCTTTTGTCAATGCGAGGCATTGGCTCTGAACAACTTCTGACAGGCACAAGGAAAGGATAGGTCATAGAAGCTGTCACATCACTGTTATAAAGGACAGAAAGACAGATTGTTATGTTACTAATCTGAGTGTTGGGGAAATTCTGCATGCTGAACATTAATGTTAAAACTTCATTTTTAAACCAGAAGAGTTTTTCCTCTGACATAGTGGTCTCCCTAGATTTTGCAATTATGGATGTAAGCAGAATTTGCATTTAATGTTTGTGATTCATGCAATATACAGAACATCCCTTCACAATTACTATATTAGTAATAGTGACCCCCCCCACAAAAAAAACAAAAAAACACATCTGTTAAGAATCCCCACAAAAATGGGAAATGAACATTTCTCAGTCAGCCATTGAAACCTGGTGCCTGTGATCCGTGCGTGGGCTTGAGTTAATTGCAGTGCAGCTATGCTCCACGGGCCGGGAGGACAGTTGGAAGAGGGACGTAGTGGCATTGTAACTGTGAGGCAGGCTCCCATGTCTGATCACTGGGCAGGGTCACCCCATCCCTGGGTGTGTGGGTGATATGCCTCGCTGTCGGCCACCACAGCAGCCATCCTGTTCTTCCGCCACATGCAGTGACAGCAAAACCAAAGCTGTGTCTGTCTGTCTGACTCGCAAAGAATTAGAGAATATGGACTCCCAAATGGCGTGGCAGCAAAGTCACTGCCTCGCAGTTCAGCCGAGTCACTGCAGCAAATCCTTCCTGGTTGGCAGAGCAACGTGATAAGAAGCTGAACGGTTTGGTGAGATTTCATCTCTATCTTTGACACTCCCAAACCTGGTGGGAGTTGCTGTCATGGAGCAAGAGCATATTCGCAAATCTGGATGCCAAGACGTGGACGGCAGAAATATGAGGTAAAAATATTTGAAAATAATTGGAAAATGGTGCTTCTTTTGTCCGCTCTCATGTAATAACCGAAAGCAAGCAAACGCCAGGCCTCAGACCCAAGACTGTGTGTCACATTGTGTCTCCCAACCTGAACCTGTTCCTCAGTCGTTGAGATGTGACTTTCCATCCACGGTCCGTGGCACACTCATGGGTGTGATGTCTGCTGCCTCCCAGCATGATGTCGTGTACTGATACAGAAGACAAGGTGTTTAAACTATCCTGGAGGCAATTCATTTTTTTTTAATTTAATTTGGCATAATGTTTATTTGTTATTGAAGTTCAGAACATTAGAAATGAGGCCCTTCGATCCAGTCAGGCAACATTGCGGATAGCGTTTCCGTGAATCAGCATGCAGCTTGAATGACTTCAAGCCACTTAGCAACTGCGCAATCTTCAACCGCCATCAGTTCAATGCCTGGAAGTCTAATGGAACAGTGTAGACCTCCACACTTTCCGCTTCGCTAGCTAGCTTTTTTTCTGCAAGACTGTAGCTAACTTCCTTTCCACTGGAGACGGACACATGCAATGGTCTCAAAATACCAAACTATCCCTTTAAGTAAAGACACCATTGGTTACATATCTCTCCTTATTCAAACTATCCCTTTAAGTAAAGACACCACTGGTTACATATCTCTCCTTATTCACGATGTCTGAGTTGTTACAGTTGATAATAGAATAAAGGGCTGTTCAGTGTGTGCACTCAGTTACACAGAAATGTACTCTGTGGCATCATTTCTATACCCTGTTCACATGCACATTGTCAAGGACATGCAAATAAGGTCATTTCACCTTACTGGCGACACCGTTACCTCTATTCCCATACAGGCAGGTTCACTGGAGTGTCCTGATCTTTGGCAACTGAGTTACATTACCTAAAGCATCTTAAAACAAAGATGGCAAAACATCAACGTGATTTACCTCTGGCTTGTGGTCCCATAACAAAGCTGCGTATTTGTTTGCGATTGGTCCCGCGGGGCATGTCGTACCCCCCCGCCCCCCCCCGTCCCTTCTGCCGTCAGGCACTGCAACGACTGACATCACGTCGGCTGTGGACGTTGATTCCCGTTCTGAAGGCCAGATGGGTAAGGCTGCCCCTGCCCTGGGGCTGGTTAACACACTCTGACAAACACAGTGCGGCCTGTGATCAGCGATGCTCTAATAACTCTTAAAGATGTGCGTGTCTGGGTGAAAACAAAACTGATCTCGACTGAGGTGTGCATTGCCTCTGAGACTTTATTTCCATCCAGCGTAATATTTTGATTGACAGGTTTACGGTGTACATTCTGCAGTACTTTTTTTTTTTTTTTACGTTTCTCCTTAACTGATATCTGTTTTTATTTAGACAGCACTTGAGTTTGAGGAGAAATAAAGGTTTCTGAAACTGTACATCGTCTTAAAACACACACTGAGCTCCTGCAACAGTCTTTTTCATAAATCCAATTTCAGCATTGTACATGGGTCAGTGGTCAGGCAATTGATTGGCCTCCAAGCATGCACATTTGGCTCTGTGTCTCGGTTGGACCAACTCGGGGTTAATGCTTGAATTACCCCTTAAGAAATCAAAAGATCCGCTTAACATACGATACAGTTCCACTCAGTCGGTTCTTTTGAGTTAAATTCGTGCAGCTTTCTCAGATGATCAGCCTGATCCACGCCTAAACCTTAATCACAGCAGAGAAAAGGGGCTGCTTTCTCGACCTGAGACCCAACTGCCCTCTCCTCTCATCTCAGTGCATTGAACCGGCTGCAGACCAAAGGCCAGCTTCTCATCATCCCCTCACGCCCTGCCAGTGTGAACACATACACGAGTGACCGCGAGTGCCTTCTGAAGCGATGCCCATGCAAATGTGTAATCTGAGGGATACACAGTTTATAGGCAAATGTCAACGCTTTCATGTAATCTTTATAATCCCATCTTATTCATTTATTTTGCTGGTTTTCGGTGCTTGTGCGTCTCGATGGTTTTATGAAAATGCGGGGGTAGCGATATTGGAGATCCTCCCATCTAGAAAGAGTATGTATAGACGAAGATTCCTATTTTTACTCAAACATTAACCTGTCACTGTAGTGGGCTAAGTCACACAGTATTCAGAAATGCTCAGTGAATCAATAGTCCCCTCCTGAGACTGCCTGATATCTTGTCAACATGTAGTCAAGAAATGGAGCAGTTATCTTACAGCAATCCGTCTTTAGAGACAAAAAACAAAGGGAAAACAGCACCCCCTAGTGGTTTCCATTGTCTGTTTTAAAAAGAAAACAAATAATCAATTCAATAAATGTTTTTGACTCAAAGAAAACAGATTAGTGTATGACATCTGCTCCATTAGCTACATGCTGACAACATTTTGGGCAATCTCTAGAGGAGACTATTGACCCACTAAGCATGTCTAAATCGTTACCCCAGGGTAAAAAAGAACACTATGGCAACATTAGAATTTGGAGGACTGATCGATAATCCATTTCAATCAGAACAAAAACAGTAAACCGTCCTTGTAGAGTGTTGATGGATGTAAGGGACTGTACTTTTATTTTTTTTAATATTGTTTGGATAAATTAGCAAGATTTATTATTTGAATTTACATTTCCCAATAGGCTTGTCCT
The DNA here is from genome assembly GCA_016801175.1 of Esox masquinongy. NCBI lineage: Eukaryota > Metazoa > Chordata > Actinopteri > Esociformes > Esocidae > Esox > Esox masquinongy. The sequence goes on along the minus strand of JACXGI010011934.1, from coordinate 7,911 downwards.
GAAACCAAAATTATTTTTCGGGGCTGAATTTATCTAATGTAGTATGAGTATCAATGACACAGCTGACAATGTAGTAATGCCAGCATCTCACAATGCAGTTCCCATTTTAAAAATCATCATACTGTACATTGTGTAAGCTGTACTGGCTTAAAGGACATTTTCAAATTTGTTAAATTGGACGTCAGATTGTTTCTCACTCTGAGAATAAGTTATATTGCAGAGAGAAACTGTTGTCCGTTATTCAGTTTTGTAGTAAGACAAGTTATTGTATCAAATCAAATAACCTAAGAGGTTGCGTCGAAAAATTGCTGCTATCGTTGTCTATAATTTTGTTTACACGGTATTTCCATATATGCGTCTGGCACTTACCTCCTGAAATGATGGCCGTGGTGAGCTACTGTTATCATCGGCAGGGAGTGACCTTGAGCTAAGCTGTTTGACCTCGATGGACAGTTCAGGATAAACGGGATCATTTCAAACACCTGCCAGGAATGGCGAAGAAAGCCTTTAGATAAGACAGTTCTGACATGAGGGTCGGGATACTGTTCCTTCCAGCAAAATTTGTTGTCCACCCATTTGAGGAGAAAACGGTCATAACAGTGTTCATTCCTTCTCTTCACAACGAGTTTATTCCTTTAACCCAGCACGCTCAATGTTGCTTTCCTCCATTTTGCTTCTATGAAGATTATTCTTTATAGAAGCATTCTAGCAAATGCAGACAATACTCATAAATCAAAGGTGGATTCAAGATGTCAAAGGATGTGAGAAGACCGCTGAGAGATGAATAACCAGCAGCCACCCAACCCAAAAATAAACACAGGACAAATCTCAGCGGGAGATGATCAAGGAAGGAAACTAGGGTATGAGGAGGCCTTAGACTCTTTCAGCTACAGGAGAGGAGGAGCCTCAAATAGAGCTGTTGCTTATCAGTGGATGGACATGGCCTGGCCTATGAGAAGGTAGACGGGGCCCGGAGTGACGTCTGGGAGACAGTCTGCAGGGCAAGGTGACACCGCAGGGCAAGGGAGACGCCAGTCACCAGTTCTACTGACTCGTAATAGGAAGCCGTGCCAACGGAGAGAATCTTGACATGTTCATAGACCAGGAGGAGGGAAGGTCGGGAAAATAATTGCGATTATTTTTTAGCCTTTCGATGGCTGGAGTGATTGGGCCCAGAGCTCCCACGTCACACCTGGCCAAATGACGCAAACACCTTGCACACTCTCACCATCACCGTTTGTCTGGAAATTGTACCGTTTGTGGTGTTTACAGATTCACGTGTCAATAGTTTCCATGTGGGAACTTTTTCACTTTTTAGCACTTTTCACCAAATTTCTGTGTACCTCAGTGTCTGTCTTTGTGTCACCTCATTTTTGTGGTGGATTTCAGTTGCCCTTTCCATTCATATGAATAAAAGGATGCCTTTGATCAGGGCCCATTTTTGAACTGTGAATTAGAGCATTTACCAAAGGTAAGTGTGAATGTATAACTGCAATGGTAAGAGAAGATTCAAAGAAGTTGCCTATCAACAACCTAGTTAGACTGCTCCCTAGCTCCTCTCCTGTTGTTGGGTTAAGAACCAGCTCCTTGACATTGTAGTTACGAATTTTGTGAATGAGACATTTGACCACACCATTTTCCGGCTGCCTTTTACTTTAAAGATTCCACAATCTTCATCACAATAAAACGGATGAAGCGTCTCCTGTCCAGACGGTGGGAGACAGAAAGTAGTTTCCTGTGATTCAAAGCCCGTGTAAGTCAGATAGAGGAGGTTAGAGGATGGGAGATCTAGGACATAAATGGATGTGGGGGCTGTGTCTATGAAGTAAGCATTGGAATCTTCCAGGCCTTTGATGGTTGCCACGTCAACCAGTCAAAGGAAATCCATACATGATCTTTCTAAAGGTTAGCAAGAAGAGTATTTGGAAAAACAACCAAAAGAGTCAACCAACTTCAGCCGTGTGTTTTCTGCTGTATATTTGACTTGTTGATAAGGGATCACTTGTTTGATATTGTGACAGGCACCTTTATCACAACAACACTGTCGCTGCCTGAAAAAATTGCGTTTTGTTTATTCTGTGCAGATGTTGTGCAAGCCAAGAAGCTGTAAGCCAATGCTGTGCTTGAAGTTTGTGGTCTTATTTATGTGGTTACTAAAACTGAGAGTGAACGAGGTTTAAATAGGTTTAAATAATAAGGTTTAAATAAGTTTGGAATTAAATGCTGTCTTTGGCCATGTTAAGTGAAGCAGAGTTTCCACTCAAAGGGACATCACCAGGAATCTGTTTCAGAGATACACTAACCAAAAGTTGCTGGTTTGAATCCCAGCGTTGAAAAGGTTTAAATGATGGATATGTGCCCTTCAGCAAAGCACTTAAATATTATCGCTCCTGTAAGTCGCTCTGGATAAAGAGTATCTGGTAAATGACTTTAATGTAAAATAAGATGCTTGTTGTTTCCATATGGATGCTAGGAGACTGATAATAGATTAGATTAGATTTGACTTATAGTATTAGGACAATCAGGAAGGGATCCCTGCTAATGTGTATATCCACACATGCTTACTGAAAAATCACCTTTTGTTTATGTAAAACCCAAAATCCATACAAACTATGTCAGGATTTTTTTCTACTTTAAAATGATCTTATGGTCAACAATGTTTAAGTGAAATGAAATGGTTGATTGGTTATTGGTTAAAAGCTATCAAGGCCTTAAAAGGGTATGCAGACTTTTTTTTCACTGTGTGTGTCCAGGGGCATTAGCAGGTTGTTAATATTGAGACAAATGTAAACATGTTTATGAATAGTAACCAATAAAGGTCGTGCAGACTGAATACAGGTCATTTGAATTAGTTCTTTCACTGCCACTGTTTTTATGTTAACTCCGTCTCTAATCAAAACCATCATAGATTAAAAAAAATAGCTGAACAAATGGAAAAGTCAGACAAGCTAATATCTCCTTGAGCAGTGTTGTGAGTCACCACTGTGTTCCAATTTCTTTGATAGCCTTAGCTACTCAACATTACACAGAGAGCGGGAGAGGAAGAGAGAGAGAGAGGGGAGCCCCCTGGATATTGAAATTACACATCATTGGATGTGCTACTTCACCTGTGAGGACTGGTGCATACACAGCTGTTAACCAATCTGTTCATCAATGTATAATAGAATGAAATTGTAATGCCATGTTTTCCTCCGCTTCATTGTTGCAGACTGGATCCAATTTAACAGGGTTGAGTGTGTGCAGCATAACGTCAATGTACCACCATTCAGCTTGAGTGCAAACCTGATAATTGCACGTTGTTCCGGGCTTCTGTTTTTTTTTTTAGCAGAATGTTTTAATAAGCACACTTTTGCATCACACTGGGTTGGATTTAATTAGCATGGCCCTGCCCTCCCAGCTGCCACTTCCTGTGTCTCAATTTGGCTCAGTGCTGCCGACAAACGCTACAGAACGACTGGCCTATGGTAGCCGTTGCTCGGCTTTTCAATGGAAAACTTGTAGCAGAAGCTAAGCAGGTAGGCTCTAAAATATACAGGCAGGAATATAATGCGTAGTGGGTGGATCGCGCTCTTGTGGACCCGTGTACTGCAACATTGCCTTTAAGTAGTGGAAACACAGAGTATTTCATAAACCAGATGACTATCAGGAGAGAGTTCAGAATTCACTGCCACATCCTAGTACGCTGCTCAAAAAAAATTAAGGGAACACGTAATCATCACGGTATAACACCAAGTCAGTTAAACAACCAAGGGTTTTTTTTTGCTCAGTCTCAAGAGCATGGAGGAGATACCAGGAGACGAGCCGTTACACGAGGAGATCTGGACAGGGCCGTAGAAGGGTATCAAACCCAGCAGCAGGACCGATATCTGCTCCTTTGTGCGAGGAGGAACAGGAGGAGCACTGCCAGAGCCCTATAAAATGACCTCCAGCAGGCTACTGGTGTGCATGTTTCTGACCAAACTGTCAGAAACGGATTCCATGAGGGTGGCGTGAGGGCCTGATGTCCTCTAGTGGGACCTGTGCTCACAGCCCAGCACCATGCAGCTCGATCGGCATTCGCCAGAGCACACCAGAATTGGCAGGTCCACCATTGGCGTCCCGTTCTCTTGACAGATGAGAGCAGGTTCACACTGAGCATGTGACAGACATGAGTGTGGAGACGTTGTGGTGAACGTTATGCTGCTGGCAACATCATCCAGCATGACCAGTTTGGTGGTGGGTCACTGATGATCCGGGGAGGCGTATCCTTGGAGGGTCGCACAGACCTCCATGTGCTAGCTAACGGTACCCTGACTGCTGTTAGGAAAAGGGATGGAATCCTCAGTCCCACAGTCAGACCTTATGCTGGTACAGTGGGCCCTTGTTTCCTCCTGGTACAGGACAATGCCTGATGTGGCCAGACTGTTTAGGCATTGATGCCATTGACTAACCCTCATGCTCCCCAGACCTGAATCGAATTGAGAACCTCTGGGACGATATGTATTGGTGCATCCGACGCCGCCAAGTAGCGCCACAGATTTACAGTTGTGCTCGTAAGTTTGCATACCCTGGCAGAAATTGTGAAAATTTGGCATTGATTTTGAAAATATGACTGATCATGCAACATTTATTGAAGGATAGTGATCCATTTACTATCACATAGTTGTTTGGTTTCTTTTTAAATCATAATGATAACTGAATTCACCCAAATGGCCCTGATTAAAAGTTTACATACCCTTGAATGTTTGGCCTTGTTACAGACACATAAGGTGACACACGCTGGTGAAAATGGCAATTAAAGTTGAATTTCCCACACCTGTGGCTTTTTAAATTGAAATTTGTGTCTGTGTATAAATAGTCAGTGAGTTGGTTAGCTCTCACGTGGATGCACTGAGCAGGCTAGATATTGAGCCATGGGGAGCAGAAAAGAACTGTCAAAAGACCTGCATAACAAAGCAATGGAACTTTATAAAGATGGAAAAGGAAAAAGATATCCAAAGACTTTCAAATGCCAGTCAGTACTGTTCAATCACTTATTAAGAAGTGGAAAATTCAGGGATCTCTTGAGACCAAGCCAAGGTCAGGTAGTTCAAGAAAGATTTCAGCCAAAACTGCTAGAAGAATTGTTCGGGATACAAAGAAAAATCCACAGGTAAAAAAAATGAGCTGCATGGTTGAGTTGCCAGAAAGAAGCCTTTACTGCACCAATGCCACAAAAAAGCCCGGTTACAATATGCCCGACAACACCTTGACACACCTCACAGCTTCTGGCACAATGTAATTTGGAGTGATGAGACCAAAATAGAGCTTTATGGTCACAACCATAAGTGCTATGCTTGGAGAGGGGTCAACAAGGCCTATAGTGAACAGAATACCATCCTCACTGTGAAGCATGGTGGTGGCTCACTGATGTTTTGGGGGTGTGTGAGCTCTAAAGGCATGGGGAATCTTGTGAAAATTGATGGCAAGATGAATGCAGCATGTTATCAGAAAATACAGGCAGACAATTTGCATTCTTCTGCACCTAAGCTGCGCATGGGACGCTCTTGGACTTTCCAGCACGACAATGACCCTAAGTACAAGGCCAAGTTGACCCTCCAGTGGTTACAGAAGAAAAAGGTGAAGGTTCTGGAATGGCCATCAGTCTCCTGACCTTAATATCATCGAGCCACTCTGGGGAGATCCCAAACGTGCAGTTCATGCAAGACGACCAAAGACTTTGCATGACCTGGAGTCATTTTACCAAGACAAATGGGCAGCTATACCATCTGCAAGAATTCGGGGCCTCATAGACAACTATTACAGAAGACTGCACGCTGTCATTGATGCTGAAGTGGGCAATACACAGTATTAAGAACTAAGAGTATGCAGACTTTTGAACAGGGGTCAGTTAATTTTTTTCTTTGTTGCCATGTTTTGTTTTATGGTTGTGCCATTCTGTTATAACCTACAGTTGAATGTGAATCCCATAAGAAATAAAAGACATGTGTTTTGCCTGCTCACTCATGTTTTCTTTACAGATGGTACATATATTACCAATTCTTAAAGGGTATGCTAACTTTTGAGCACAATTGTATAATATTCTGCAGGCCAATTAAGAAAAAGCAAAATAACAATGAAAACACAACTAGAATGTGCATGTGTAAGTGTGTGCATGTATGTGTGTGTGAATAAGTATACCTTGATTCATATAAATGGGTTGCCGGCTATAATGTGAATTATCATAAATGCAAAGCAAATCATCATAAACCTTTCAAGTGGAGGAAATTCTAAACCCTCAATAACAATTTTCATGGTGAAAAGGAGTAACATCACTATAAAAAACAGGAAGGAAACACAAGCTTTAGTGGGTATTGTAGTGGGTTTATTTTAGTGGGTATTTATAGAGTTTACAATACTGCATTGTGGGTAGCTTTGAATATACAGCTCTGGAAAAAATTAAGAGACCACTGCACCTTTTTCTTTCCTTTCCAAAAAAGTTGAAAAGGAAGGTTTTGAGTGAGGAACAGAAGGGTTCAATTCGCAGTGGTCTCTTGAGTTTAACCTTTTTGACTTTTTTGGAAAGGAAAGAAAAAGGTGCAGTGGTCTCTTAATTTTTTCCGGAGCTGTATTCTAAAATTAGTTAACACCTTTTCAAGAACCTGAAACATTAACATTTTTTATGGCTACATTGAACCAAATATTGACTACACCTGCATCAGTAGGTCTTTGATAAGAATTCCTTGTTATTTTCGGGAGTAAAAACTAATGTTGCCTACTCTTTAAGAGACAGTAACCTTTCCTTTTACACACAGTAACCTTCCCTTTAACACACAGTAACCAGCCCTCAACTTCCTCTTCTTTCTCCACAACTTTTCTTTTTTCTCTACGTCCTTAATCTCCCTTTTTCTTTAGCTGTGCTCACTCCACTGAGTCGGATCCTGTGGAGACGGACTGGAGTCCATCATGCAATTCATTACCCCCCGCCAGTCGACCTGTGGAGTGACTCAGCGTCTCTATTTTTAATTCCTCATTGACTCCCCTTCTCAAATCACCAGAGAAAACCACACAAAACAGAGGATTTTTGTAAAGACGCATAATATAGTTCCACATAGCATACTGCACCTAATGATTAAATTGCCTGGCAGTGCTGTTGCCTCTCTCAGGCCAACTTGTGCAGCTGCATACAAACCGGTATTCATCGCTGTTGTATATGAGGTCACACAATTGTATTAAACATTGTGAAAAGACAGAGAGTACATTGTTTTGAGCTGGTGAATGAAACACCTGATTTTGATGGATTACAGCCTTTACCTAGATATGCGATATCGTCAGTTTGATGAATCACACCCAAGGGTTTTTTTTTTTGCTCTTCGAGAATATTGGGTTCCGAAATTGTTTTGCAGATTACAGGAGCGTGGAGTGGTTTAGACCTGCACTGTACTTTTATTAATATTTATGTGCACATAAATCTCTGGGAGCAGCTGGTGGACCTCATCTCAATGAATCATGCATAATGGATGCTGGATTGGTAGATGCCATTATATGTTGGGACACTTCTACTGGTGTTTCCCCTTGAGGAAGACTCTGACTGTGTGACTGGTGTAATGGAATGTTTATCAAAGCAGCGGGATTAAAGACACGCGACCGTAGTTTGTCATCTTCCATATTCCTCTGCACGCTGTTGGATATACAGAAGAATAAATCTGGCTTAATCTCTTGTAATAGACTAGTGAACAAATCCAGCTGCACCTATGAAAGGGCATGGGGAGCTATTTGGTGTAGTTTAAACTGCTGATGGGAACCACCTGTTGGAGACTTGTGCTTTCAGTTTGCATCTCATAACCTCAATTAAAAACTAATACACCCAACACCCACCACTATTGTTCTGTTGTTCAACAGCCCTGGGTTATGGCAAGTCATTTCACACAACAGCCCTGGGTTATGGCAAGT